>BLAZ01000067.1:0-12500 GCA_014633955.1 Acropora tenuis | reverse complement strand
ATTCAGTGGGGTAGATGGTATTTCACCTTTATACTTTACCATTTGGCTGGAAGATTTCTCCGTATGTTTACCATAATACTGGTCTTGTGGCAAGAAGTTTCTTTCGATCTTTGAATGTCCCTTGTCTTTTGTATGTTGATGATCGCCACAATGGACAACTACAAATTTCCATTGATAAGGGAGTATACGCTGATATTCCGACTCTTGATGAGCGTAGATTTGCAGCTGCAAAATCAGCCCTTTTTCTTGTGGCCTATCTTTTGATTCAACTTGGGTATTTTTTAGGACTGGCAAAATCTGCTTTGAGTCCCAGAACGGTTGTTCCTTACTTAGGGTTTTTGTCAGACTCAGCTAGGCAGGTGTTTCACCTCATCCCGAGAAGACATAGAAATTTTTGAAATTAATCCGAGAGTTCCTAGACACTAAAACAGTAACGATTAAAACACTCCAGCGTTTGGTTGGTAAATGTGTTTCCTTCTCCTTAGTCGTTCCTGGGGCACGACTGTTTACTAAAGAAATGAATGTGGCTATTTCAAAGGGCCATCTTTCCTCCAAGCTAACACGGGTGTGTGGGGCCCTTAGAGAGCAAATTTCCCATTGGTTGTTTCTAGAGACATAGGATGATCCCCTTTCTTGGAGGGATGAGCGCCATGTTTGAGTATCAGTTGCTACGGATGCTTCCAACTTTGCGTGGGGAGGATCGGTGATTTCACCAGTGTCTGCAGATACTTCTGATTCTTGGACGAATGAAAAGCAGTCTTGGGACATTGCCACAAAGGAAGCTACTGCCGGCTTTTCAAAATCAGTTGAGGAATTCCCGGGTGGATGCTTTGGTTTATAATCAGGCTGTGGTCCAGGCCTGGAACAATCAAAGTGGAAAGAGTGGACCTCTCAATAAAGCGTTAAAGAGGTTTTTCTTTACTACGGTGGACCTGAATGTGTCCTTACATTTGTCGTATATTTCCGCTGATGATAACCCAGCGGATTCTCATTCTCGCCGCCTGTCTACCATGGATACCAAACTCTGTCCTGCCTTATGGAAGGTTGTTGAGCAACAATTTGGAGGTCCTACTGGTCACACCGCGAGATCGAGCTTATTTCAAATGTGTTTTCTTTAGCGGTGACAGCCCAGGTGATTTAGGTCGTGTGAAAGTCCCGGAGGTCTTGCATTGTCAATTCCGCCTTTCCTTCAGCAACCGCAGAAGCCCGTCTTAAGTCTTACTTGAAAGAGATGAGAGCGGATGATGGGGAGATGCTTCATAGCTTTCCCTCAGGGTGTGCTATGACATTGGCGTTAACTGGTGCAGATCATGGATCATGTAGGATGGACTCGTCGACATACTGCACTTTATTATCTCCAGTTAGACAAGGTCCTGAACCCCTCTGGTGCCTCAGGAAGGCTAGCAGCAACTGATTCAACGGAAGTTATAAATCCATGGCAGGATGTTAACCAGCTAAAACGCTTTATTTCTGGTTTTCCTGTAAATCATTCTGATAAGCATAATCTGTCAACTTGAAGGACAATATTAATTATTTTAGTTTAGTTATGGTGTTGGGAGTTCAAGAGGTTTGGATGTACAGATAAAATTATCAATTTGATGAGAGTATTTCATGACGGGATGAAAGCGAAAATAGTTCAAGGAAAGGATACTTCAAAGGAGTTTGAAGTGACAAACGGAGTTAAGCAGGGCTGTGTTTTGGCTCCAACACTATTCTCAATATACTTGGCTGCTATGTTACACATGGCGTTCAAAGATGTTCACAAGGGGATCTACATTCAAACGAGGCATGGTGCTGATCTCTTCAACATATCACACTTCAAAGCTAAATCCCGCACTACTAAACACTTAGTTCGACAGTTGCTGTTTGCTGATGATAGCGCACTGGTGGCTCACACTGCTTCGGACATGCAACTACTAGCAGATAGGCTTTCCATGGCTGCTAGCCAGTTTAGCCTAAAGATCAACATCAAGAAAATAGAGTGCATGTATCAACCGGTCAAATTCATCTGCCCTCCACCTGAGCCGATAGACATCACAATTGACGAAGTGCCTCTGGTCAAAACTACTGACTTTACCTATCTCGGTAGCACTGTATCCAGCTCCTGCAAGATCGATAAGGAACTCCTCACACGGACAGACAAGGCGAGTTCGGCATTCGGCAAACTCCAGCAAAGACTATGGAACAACAAACATGTCTCCATCCGGGTGAAATGCAAAGTCTACAGAGCTGTGGTACTGTCAACCCTCCTATATGGTGCAGAAACTTGGACTATTTACAGAGCCCAAGTTAAGAAACTGCACGCTGTTATGATGAGGCAATTGAGGGACATCATGGGCATCAAATGGCATGATAAGATCACAAATGCTGAAGTCCTTAGGCGTGCAAACCTTCCATCCATGGAGGACATTCTTGCTGAAAAGAACCTAAGATGGTTAGGCCACGTTCATAGGATCGATCATGACCGACTCCCTTGCCAACTGCTGTATTCACAACTCTGTTCTGGGAAGCGAAATCAGGGAAGGCCAAGGCTGAGATTCAAAGATGTAGCAAAGAGAAACATGAAAGTGAGGAAGATCCCACTCAACTCCTGGCAGACAACTGTGAGCAACAGAGATACATGGAGATCTGCCATCAAACCATAAACAGTCTTAACCGTATCGACTGACAGCAAGAGAGAGAGAGGTGTTGGGAGTTACGATTTGGAGAGATGAGGTATGGCATTAAAGGAATGTTGCAGTTGTGGGGTGTATGCTTATTGGCTGAGTGTAAGGTTAAACGTAGGTGGCGTGGATCAATAATTTCCCCCATATCTTATGTTAATTGTGCAAGAAATGGGAGTGTTGTAGAATAGAATACTATTCACAACACTCCTAATGAGATGCAATAATTAGATAAGTTATTATAATGCTTAAATAGCACCAGGCCTGCATAAATAGGATGGAAAACACTCGTTTCTTGCTCAGTTTCCTTCCAGCAGACAACCAGAGTAAAGGATGTCCCAACCACCTGCCCCCGACAAGTCATGCGGTTCGGTCGCCCTTATAGTTATGTTACAGCTCTTCACCTAGCCCGCTGGATCAATAATTTCCCCCATATCTTATGTTAATTGAGCATGACATGAGAGTGTTGTAGAATAGAATACTGTTGATGACTCTAAGTACCAGCACTAGAAGGCATCACGGCGCATCATCATTGCCATGCGAAGGACCCTCTCTGGCGTCGGAAGCCCAACAGGCGAGCTCGGAAGAGTGGACCCATGATTGGGTGGCCAATCTCAAAACGGCGGTGGAGGAATTGGGGATCATACGGGACAGGCTTCGGCTCGACGACATTGAGCCAGGCAAACCATCCAACTAGAGGAGCAAACAATCCGACTGGGTGAGAGAGGCTGTAGACTCCAACTACAAGGCCTGGATAGTACACACTGTGCGCAGGAGGTCATCGCAGGGATTTAGCGTGAGCCCCCAGCCTCTCTACCCTTGTCCGTTCAGGAGCCATTTTGGCGTGATCTCTTCGAGACCCCATCAGTCCACTCCCACTATAGGAGAGGTGCACTGAGACCCGTTATATCCTATTACATCTGAGAACGTTGTGAGGGCCCTCAGAAGATGAAGGATGGCGCGCCAGCTCCATACGGCAGAAAGTTGTCGGACTTGGAGGCCATTTCGGCTGATGACCTGGCTGGACACTTACTTATATGGCTGTAGACTGTATACCTGCCGAGACAGCTGACTGTGCTGCTCATGAAGTGCGAGGGAGCAGGAGATCTGGCGAAGTACCGACCCATAATAATGTCTGACATCGTGGTGAGGTGCTTTTACCGGATTCTCACAGAGTGAATGGAAGTTTCACTTCCATTCAATACCCGCCAGAAGGCATTTCGCACTGGAGACAGTGTTGCTGACTCGGTTTGGTTCATCCAGGCAGTCATCAGGCCACTTAACCTGGCCTTTGTGGACGTGAAGAACGTGTTAACTCTGTCTCGCACCAGTCGATCTTGGTGGCAGTCTTGCGCCTGAGAGTACCTCCACCGCTCTTGGGGTATATCCGCGAGCTGTATAGTGACGTGATAACTACCCTGAGGATAGGCCCAGAAAGAAGCGACCCCATTAAGTTGGGCAAGGGTGTCCCCTAAGCGTCCACCTTTTCCACCCCGCTATTGATATCTGTCTAGCCGGCTTGGACCCCAGCCTTGGATGCGAAGTCGTGGGGCTGAGAGTCAACGATGGCGCATTTGCAGACGACATTGCATTGTTCGCCGTAGCCCCTGGTGGGTTGCAGGCGCTGGCTCCAGAGCTGGAAACCCAGCTCTCCCTGTGTGGCTTGAGCATCAGCTCTGGCCCGCAGGGGAAGTCAGCGTCCCTGTGCCTCGACATAGACAGCAAAGCGAAGAAGTGGATTGTTAATCCACTTCCCTATCTTGGATAGCGAGAGAGAATCCCAGCAGTTTTGGTGAGTCAAGTCTATAGGTACATCGAAGTAGACGTGTCTCCCTGTTGTACTAAGGCGAATGTTGCAGGTATGCTTAGGGATGGCTTGACCAGTATTTCGTTGGCCCCTCTCAAACTCCAACAGAGGCTATACATCGCAACATACCATCTTTTGCCTAAATGTCAGCACCAACTGGCTCTTGCCCCCACATCGGCTAATTATCTGAAATGGCTTGATTGGACTTTGCGATCTGCCTTACCAACGTGGTTGAAATTGCCAAAGGATACCCTGTCCCCTATATCCACGCTCTTGTGGTTATGGGGGGTTTGGGGGTCCCTCTCCATGAGCCATTGTACCACTCATGTGGGTTAAGCGCCCGAGTAGATTGGACGCATTGCCGGATCCTGTGATTGCTGCAAAGCTAAGTACAGTATCAGCCAGCGCAGGCTGGGCCTGGCAGACCTACCAGACGACCCTGAATGGACGTGAGATGACTTTCATCTTCCCAAGTGTCACCGCTGGGTAAAGCAGGTGAGTAGTGGCCGTGCTTCGAACACCACGCATTCATATATTGCTGCCATAAAGGTCCGAGGGAACCTGATTGGTACCGCGTTAAGGACATCTCGAGGCCGATCTCAGGCCTCGTCATCTTGCGACTGCTGTGGCAGGACAGAGTCCTTGGGGCATATCTTACAGGTGTGTCCCAAAACTCACACTTCACGTATTGCCCAGCACGATAAGATTGTAGATCTGGTCGAGCAGGTGTTGACTTGGAAAAGCTACACCATCGCCCGTGAACCGGCCATCCCCACTCCGGTGGGGATACAAAGGCCTGATACAAGGGCAAAAAAATGTCGTTTCATAGGCACTTCAAGTATTTTTTTATTTTGTGCACAGATGACTGTGTGGGCAGATATGTTGCGTTCCTTCTTTGAATGTTATCATTGATTATGGGCACAAGTGACTGCGGTAGCAGATGTTTTAAAGTCTTGTGGTGCATTTTGACGCTGATTTTAGGTGCACAAAGTGACTAGATGGGCAACCTTTTTAGATTTTTTTTGTTGTATTTCATCACTGCAAGTGACTGTAGAAGCAGGTGTGCACAGAAACGGGATGATGTCAGAAACAGAATCAGGTGCTAACTTAAATACTATTTTATACATCAAACTGAGCTTATGAAATTTTCTTCTAACACTAAGATCGACTCAAGAAAGTTCTTTTAAAAGAGATACCCAGTTTTTCCTTTCAAAACACCAGTTACAACCCTTCTGCCTTCTAATTGTAAGCTTTCTAATAAGTTACTATCAGGTTGAGAACATCCATCCCAAACCACATCACCGTATTCCAAGGATGAACGCACCAAGGATTTGAATAAGACTTCCAGTGTATTATGGTTCAATTTATATTTCAATGGCTTCAGGAGGTTGAATTGTCAGAATATGCACTCGCCAAGACAAGTTAGAATACAAAGTCAAGCCAAGATGTTCATGAACTGTCATGTCCTTCGTGATATTATTATTTAAGATCAATGGAAGATGAACTGAGGGACACCAGCATCGATGTTACACCAATCGGAATGCACTCCTTCAATTATCACTCTTTGTTTATGACAAGAAAGGTAACTAATAACCCACTTCAACAAATTCCCCTGAAAACTCAATAGTTGTTAAGTTAGCTATCAGACCCCGATGCCAAACTCTATCAAACGCTTTGATGTATCAAGGAAAACTGCCCTCATCTCACTGTCCTCCTCAAGAGCTTCATAAATTTTAATAAAGAAACAGGGCGATAATTAGTTGTCGGCTGACGATCATCTTTTTTTAAACAAAGGCAAAACATTTGCAAGCTTCCAAGCACTTGGATATTGACCAAGCCGAAACGAAGTTTTAATTACACTTGTAAATGGCTTATACAGGCCCTCAGAGCAAAATCTAATTATCTCGTTGCTTATGCCATCACAACCACATGCTTTTGAAGTGTAAACTGTAGATAAAAGGTGACGAACCATCTGTTCGTCCGTTGTGATTGCAGATATAGAGTCTGGTGACCACAGAGGTAGAAAGGGAATTTCAGCAGAATCGTTAATGTTGCTTGACTCACAAAGTACTCATTGAAAACATTAACCTTTCTTTTTGGATCAGATATAAGAACATCCCATTCACAGATCGCTGGAATTGCCAAATAACACTTATTACCATAAGATTTCACTATGCCCCTCACTTTTTGGAAGATGTTGCAGAATCGCTGAGAGCTTGGTTAATTTTAATATTATAATAGCCCAATTCCAATATGTTTTGCCGCTAGAGACTGTTAGTGAATTTGAATGCAAAAGCAAGGCTTAGGGAATAGTTTTCAAGATGGAGGAGCAATTCTAAGGTAGAAATGTTCCTTGGTTGAAAGAGTATCTGACAAAGCCAGGAATAGAAGTTTCCGACCAAGGCCGTGCAAAACGTAAAGCAGAACTAGTAGAGCTCGCCCAGAAAGCTTTAAAAATGAAATTACCAAAGATCCACTTTTGCCGACCTCTATATGTATTTAATTGGTTCTGAGGAAGAATACAGGGCTTAAATCTTGCAAGGGCATAAAATGTTTGCAGATAGTCATGTAATGGTAGTTCAGTGTATAAGGTGAAGGATATGGAACATTGCTTTTTTTGCTTCAAAGTTTTGCCAACTGAAAAGTCTAAAACAGATACAAAGAAAGCCACATACGATAGATTTGTTATTCTAGAAAACTCCGGAGCTGTAAAAAGTGGATTTTGTCCTTGTAAAGGAGGGTTGGTATTATATGTATGAACATACATTCATACTTGTTCATTTTTGTGCTTTTTCTGTTTCTTATACATGATAAACGTTTTCAGTAAAAAAAAATGCGATTAGATTATTTGCAGTACCATTCGGACTCCTGAACACGTTTTCAGGTTTTAGACTGACTATGCTTATTTATGTTGAATGTGTATTATGACATAGTATATTTCATTTTTCACAGGTATTTTATTTTCAGTTTTTAAAATAGTTGTTTCCTCTCATAACTGGATAGCATTTTTGAATGTGCAGTAAATATTGTGCTAACCAAAGTTAAAAGAACTTCTTGTTTGATATTCATAGTTTAGATGGGACCTGCTGTCATGTTGCTGCGGTCTTGTTTGACCTTGAACACACTGCTTAGATAAATGATGTGAAGCCCTGTACATCAGGTGAATGTCAATGGATTAAACGTGCAAAACCAAACACCAATTGCTGCTTATTACAAAACCTTAAACTTACAAAATTGGAATATGGAAAACAAGAAAAAAACTTGCGCATTGTACAAAATTTTGAACCAGGAACAAGGAACCCTGATCCAAGTACACTTTCCAGAAAGCTTAGAGATGGTTTGCAAAATGTCTGCAGTAGTGCTATAGCTCTACATGTGTTACCTCAGCCTGAGCTTCCAAATATAAGTGAAGAAATTCTGCAATCATTCATCAGCGCAGACCAACATGTCGATTATGTGAAAGAAGTAGAGGGTGTTGAGATTTTCACAGTTTCTGAAATTAGAGATAGATTAGTTCCCGAATGTGGCCCTATTGAATCAGCGGATGCGGAGAAAGTGTCCCAATTCTTTAATTTAATTATTTACACTAACAAGGGAATCATGATTGTTGAAGTTGAGTTCAATAGAGACTTCTGGGAAGCCATGTTAAAAAAGTTGACAACCTTTTATAAAGATTATTTAGTGCCAGAGCTGTTGACCCAAAAAATATACAAGCAACTGTCATGAATTTATCTTATGCATGTATTTACTTAATTTTTTCCTTTTGGTCATGAAATAATCTCCATTTGTTAATATTTTAGCTTGAATCATTGATTCAAATCTTTGAATAAGAAGACACTTGTGTTTATTACATGTCACTGAATTTTGAGTGTTGACTGATTTCTGATTTGTTACCCAACTCAAAATTGTGTGATTGCTGCAATAGTATTCTGATATCTTGTACATTCTTGAAATTTGTATATCCTGCCAACTATTACTAATGAAATGGATAAAGATAATGGAAAGAAAACAACACCTATTAAAATCATGGTTGGCTCTGGCTCTAACTCTCATATTTCCCTTCCTTCCACGATAAAGTTTCTTGGGTCTGCTGCACAGATTAATAACAGTATAGAATAGCAAAATAATTGCTGCACAAAATGTTTGGTCTCTGTTACTAATCAATAAAGTAAAGTTGTTTTTAGGTCAGACATTAATTGTGCCTAACTTTTTCATAACTTAGACCTTCTTTCTAGTTGTCCCAGTTTAAATCAAAGTTATTTCATTTTGTCTTAAATTGCAAGCACCAGTAAGTATTATTATTACGTAGTGTTATTAGTAATATTAGATTTATTATTTATTTTATTTAATATTATATATGTGATCTTGTGTTACTATTTTAACACGGCCCACTGGAAGAGCAATGTTATTGAAGTGATACCGTTTTCATTAAAGCTTGATGATGATGATGATGATGATGGGCGCTTGGGGAAGAGGGCTTTTCAATAAAGAACTCCATACAGTCTATTATTATTCTAGTGTTAGGGTATTTGGAGAAAGAAGAAGGCATGTGCACCCTGACCTCTTCTTTTGATGACCAGCGAAGTAATGACTCCTTGAAAGAGAGAGCTAAGAAATGGATTCAGGTTATGTAAACTTGGTTTACTGAGCTCTTGGTCACAGAGAATATATCATCAAGATGCCTCTCTGTAAGTCCCAATTGGAATTGCAAGGTGGTTAAGGTGAACAAAGGATACAACCAAATCCCACTTCTTATGGCCATGATCTTCAGGAGGAGATTCACACACCTGAAGAGCATCACACGGCATGTCAGTTTATCTGAGGATGACCCCTCTAGCATTTCACCAAATATTGGTAAGGTGCCCCCACAAAGCTCGAAAGAGCTCTTTGCTGCACAAAGAGCCAAAACTAGATTTAAGGAGACCTCTTCAAAGTTTATCATTATCCTCTCATGTTTCATTATACTTTTTTCATGTGTATAATGAATCATTTGCAGGCTTATAAAACCAAATTATTTATTGAATTAAACCTGCTTGAAGGAAGTCTGATTTTGCAAGGAATGATGTCTGATGCCTTAACAAAAAAAAATTGAAACTCAACAAATTTCTACTAGGGCCATCCAGAAAGTATCTGTAGATCCTCATATATCAGATGAAAATCTGTCACACTACTAGATAATTGTACAAATGAAGCCTAAAGACTAAAATGAAATTTACCAGATAAAACTGACAAGCTCTTAGCGTTCTCTCAGGCAAAGTTTTGCAAATCTTCTTTTTGTTGCTTTGCAATTCTTATTTTTGCAGCAAATATTTTCTATTTCTTGTGGCATGGTACGACAGTTCCCACATTAGCACCAATCTGGCAAGGGCTCTTCTGCAGGTCTAGGTGGGAGTGGGATATCAGCAGAAACATGCGGGTGTGTGGATTGAATTACATGGAATTGCTTGGGCTATTGCCCTTATAGGGGCTTCAGAGGCTTCTAAAGGCACAGCATCCAACTCATCATTTGTCTTGTCATCTTCCATTATAAGCAAAGAATCAACAAAATCCATGCTTCCAACTCCTCGTTGAAGGCTTCTCATGCATATCTTTTTTATTGTGTCAGCATCGAGGGTCTCAATGAATTCATGTATTGCAAATAAAATACTGTGGGCAACATTTCCTAGCATTTATAAAGGTAGAAATAGTACAGCCGTGTGAAACTAGGTGAGAGGAAGCAAAACGACTCAGCGATTTATAGATGAAACACCATACCAAAACAATGGTACAAAAGTCTAAAGGTCGCATCAAATGCCAGTGGATAACATTGGCATTGGTGCGCAGATAAATACATGAACTATAATTGTGAGATGGTGAAACAGCTTTCTTTTAATAGTTTTATAAGATCCCTTTTACCAAAGCAAACATTTGCAATGAAAACAAATCACAGACTTGTTTTTGTAGATTAATTCTCCCCAGAATTTACCAGTAATATTCAGAGATGCAAAATAATTTGAAATTCGAAAAAAATTTGAAATACGTGATAGTTCCATCTGGGATCTTAATGATAACTGACTTAAAACTCTATGGATCCGCAGACATTGTGCCTTTCTAGAGTCCACTGTGCCGTTTTGATAAACAAACTTTTAATTGTGAAGTGATGCGATGATCATGGCTTACTTGATAGACTTTTAATTGTCACTTAAAAATCGTTCTTATTACCATTAATATAGATCTTGCATGCAAATTATAACTTAAATTGCAGAGTTTTCACATTTCAGAATACTTACGGTGTTTCAGTTATTCAGACTTTTTAATGCCTTAAACCAACCGTTCAGTTTCAGTTTCTTTCTTAAGTTAAACGACTCAGTTAGACTTGTTTGCTTTTATTAAACAAAGAACACAATTGTGATGTACGCGTCTTGCCCATTCCAGTGTAAACGACTTAAATCGCACACTGAATGAAATATTACTGAAATGACAATTCCAATAAGTACTTTTCCAAAGATAAAATTTAAGGTTTTCGCCGATGATCACAAATACCGCTCGTGCCAAATCAAGGACAGTTGAAACAGTTCACATGATGGATGAGTTTGTAAAACGTCAAAGAAATGCAAAATTGGAAGACGACTTTTTCGAAGAGCCTGTCATCATCCTTTCTGAAACTCCCCAACTGTGACCACATCTCTTGTGTTTGGATGCCCTCCCATTTTAAGAGCCTGCCAACACTCTTCACTTAATTGCTTCTAGGGTGTTTTTCAAAACAAGTCCTCAATGAAACTGAGGATGTCAATGTAGAGATGTTCAGCCCCTCTTACATCATTTGCTGGCAATTGAAGAATGTTTTCTCTCAAAATCATACGGGCAAGTTCAGCGTATGATTCACTGAACCTGTCCTTCTGTACGACACAGCAAACGTCCTTTGTGACCTGCAGCTCTTCATTAGCAGTGTTGTGAAGGTACAACATTGTGTTTCTCAGCTCTGGCAAGAGGTAAATAGTATCTTGGCGTCCGTGGGGAGACAATTCATTGCTCGAGGGGCAAATTTTATGAAGATTCCAATGTTTTGCAACACGTTCTAGCTCATGTTGCAACACCAGTAGAAAACAAAACCTTAAACATTTCACTTGCACAGGATCGTCATCATTGTACACACCTTGAAGCAATTAATCCACCAATCTGTTTCACTCCTTCGGAGAAATGCCCACCAGGCTTCTATTCTTTGATTCGCAACCGAACGGCCATATAGGAAGCTTTTTTGCATCACCACATAATATGTGAGGTACCCCTCCCACTTGCTTGACACAACCATGAGTAGTCAGCAATTACACGAGGACTATTATTTGATGGACCAGCCACATGATACGAGGACTGTATCCATCTCATGCAAAACCCAAATGGTTTTAGTTTATCATAACCGTCAATGTGCCATATGTAATTTAAGCCTTTTGACATATATTTTCGTCTCCGTAACTTATGGAGCACGTGTGTACGAACTCCTTCTGGGTCAAGGACTTGCAGTATGCGACAAATTGTTTCTCGATCCACTACTTTACCATGATCTAGAGTCACTCTTTGATGCATTTGGCAGTAACCCAGCAAGCCTCCATTGCACATTAATTCCTTGTCTACGGCTGAAATAACCTCAAATGGACCACTTTGATCTCCTCTTCTCCTCAATCCTTTCCTTGCTAGAATTCGTTTAAGATGTCGTACACTGAGCTGACTGCCATGTACAATACAAAGAAACGCTAGAGTTTCCGTGTAGCCAAATCCAAGATTGAAATACTGCTCAATGAGCGAATCTCTACTGCGTTGTCCACAGTGCAATGCAGGGACGTAGGGCGGAAGAACACTTTCTATTATCAAAATCTTTAGAGAAATAATGGCAAAGAAAGTTAGCCTAACAGCCATTTCAATTTGGTTAGTATTGACACAGGGAGCAGAGGAGTCCTATTTGACCGTATTTCTAGTTTATAAATTTACGTGCACCGTACAATCGTAGCGCGAATTGATCTGTTGTTAATTCAAATCGCGTCGGTTGAAATCCT
>BLAZ01000066.1:1234783-1236041 GCA_014633955.1 Acropora tenuis | reverse complement strand
TTTCATATGAAAGACAAATTGCACGTTAAGTCTCAAAGTCATTAATTATTCATTTGCTGATGACCCAATCAGCTTCCATCAATTGGGTCAGGTGCATGTATTTTGATACCCACTGAAAATACCGATCAAGGCACATTCGATTAGTTCAAAAAGTGATCAAGAAACTTGAATTTTAATCAGTCTTAAAACTAAATACAGTATATTTGCCGCTTCAGTCATTACTTACAACAACAATAGGGCAACGTATTATTCTTTCTTAGACACCGTTACATTAATTGACACTAGTTTGAGAAGCCATCTCAAAGACTGGTACTTCGTTTTTCATCAAGGGTTCCAAACACCTCGAAACAATAAAAGCACTCCGCCTTCGGTGATGGACACTAGAGATGTTTGGTAACTGTAAAAGCAACATTGAATGCTTTGTTGATGAGCATTGGCTATTTTTAAAACACTTTCAAGTCTGACGCAAAGAACTGTAAAAAGACAGGAATATGAAGTTCAACAAAATTGTTCCAAATTTTAATTTCTTTTAAATTACATCGAATAATTTGTTTTGACATTGCTCAAATAAATTAATGAATACTATCTTAATTAATATGGAAAAAGCGGCTGCAAATGTGTTTACACATTTAGAAATTCTCCTTTTGTGACACTGAAGAGGAAGTTCAAAGAAGTCAAATTGAAATTTCAAGCGAGTCAGTTCTCAAAGCTGCCAAAGTTTCTCAACCCCTTAGCAGAATATTTCTTGACCATGTTTCGCCAGTTGAGAATAGCAAGCATGGATTATTGATCCAATACTAAGATCATCATACCGTCAAGTTCTAAGAGAAACTTTGCTACGAAAGATCATAACTTTAGGTTTCATGTCGTATACATTCAATGACCATGCAACTAAGTTTGAGGCTTTTTGCCAAAGATTTTTATCAGCCTATTAGTTTCTCGTGTGACCTCTTGTCAGCTAAGGGAAGCTAGCCTGAGAAAAGGACGTGTTCAAAAGTATAATTTCAATTCATCGGATCCATTAAACCTTTAATCAATGGCTTTTTTTTCTTGTTTTCTTTCAATGGTGATGACAATCTTAACATTTCCATTTTTAGTTCGAAGTCCGTAGGACGGAGAACTTTTAGGTTTAAAATGGGGCATGACACGTCAAGTAAGCAACATAATATTTCCTGATAAAAATTCCGGCGTCAGATGTCAATATTCCAAAAGAGTGAGATAAAATATGATGTCTTACTTGACGTAAAAGAGGTTGGAA
>BLAZ01000066.1:1113410-1119057 GCA_014633955.1 Acropora tenuis | reverse complement strand
GAGAGGGATACTACTGTATGGGTTCAGTCCTTTAAGACATTGGTGCCAGTCTTTGAATTTTTAATCTGCTGAAGTCACAAATTTCCAAAGTTATCACTCTGGGTGTACTAACCTTCAGGGCAACATAGCTCTCCTTCTTTTAGACACAAACCATTTGCAGTGCAAAAGGTATGCCCATTTGGACAAAAACTTGAAAAAGAACGTAAGCAAAAAATAGTTATAATTTAATCTTCACAGTATCTAAAGAGAGAGAGTAAGCTGGTTGAAGATTGTGCGTTACATTGCTACATAGGTTGGGTGAGGGAATCCACGAAAATGAACAAAGCCTTACTGGCTGGATGCATTGACTATTTGACATGTCTACAGTATTGCTCGTGACTTATTACAAAATATTGTTAAATAAATATGCAACATCATTAAATGTTCTGTCACAAGGGCAAGGGTAACAGTATCAGGCACTTCTTGCGAAGGCAGATCAACTACATGAATCTACAAATCATTTTTACTGCCTGATATTGAAACTGGATCATTGTTTCATGGCCTGAGAACAGCAGGTAACAAGAACATAGCAGTACATTATTCATTTCCAAAGTAATCTTGATCTACTTACTTGCAATCATATTTGTCCCGAGCTTCTGCACATTTCACTACTGCATGAGAAACAGCTGGACAAACAAGATTTTGCATCTTGCAAAGATGAGCCCAACCTGAGAACATTAGGCAAACTCTTAATTTGAATAAGAGAAATATAACAAGGTCTTTTTCTGAAAACTTTTAATTTCTATAAATTGAAAAAAAAAAAAACACAAGCCTTTATGTGTGTCTGTGACACTCTACTAGGCCAACTAGAATTTGAAATCTTATTAGTTGTTGTGAGAAACAGTGAATTTTCTTTTTCAATTGTTGATAGATTAAACATGTATAACTGTGTATCCAAAGTACTTTGAGCCACCCTTGATTCAAATGAGCAAGCCAATTTCTTCAAGTAAACAATAACAGATACACACAAATGTATACAATGATACATGCAATGTGGTTGAGAGCGAGTCTTTGATAACAACTCTGTCGATGTCAATATCTGTAAAAACTTGACTGATAGAAACCATCTCTTACCCCCAAAATAATCATCTTCCAATGCCTTGCTCAAATTCAGAAATGGGGCAGCTCTACAATCTGACAAATTCTTACATGACGAAGTGTAAGGGCAAAACTTTTCACCACGTTTGCATGCTATCTCAGCCTTCTTCCTCTTGGCATTATAGTGAATTTGTTTTTCACAAACTGTGGTATTGGGTATACAGCTCATGGTGAAAACACAATAGGTGTCATTGGCTGCACACACCAAGCCTAATGGTCCAATGCTGAAGTTTTCATTTCTCTGCCACTGAAAGAGGTCTGCATAGGAGCAGCTTTCATTTACATTGATGCACTTCATGTAAGATGGGCAAAAGAATGTACCAGTTGAACAATTGGAGCACCAAGGTGTAGTTGTCAAATTACGCAGGATATCATTTGTGAGATCAATGGTACAATTTTCATTCATTGGAATACATTCTTGATTTAAAGCACAGAACTTGGTACCATAATGGCATTTAGCATACTCTTGTATATCTTTCAACAGCCACTTGCGGAAAGGCTCAGGAACAATATCGGATGGCAACCACTGAGCAACACTAGATGTCAAGTATGGAATGTGATGGGTGCTGTAAGGGTAGACGCTACCCACCACGGTTGGCCATGAAATGGAAATGGTGGAAGAAATGAAAAGAGTGCTGCTTGATGAACTGGGGGTGATCGGTCTGGAATGAGTTAAGATGCTAGAGCTTTCATCAATGCTGACACTTTCTTCAATGCTGACACTTTCTTCAATGCTGACACTCTTTCCAATGCTTGTGCTGTCTTCAAAGGGAATGGAGCTGCTAAAGCTGATGATGAAATCCTGAGATGCACTGTAACTTTGACTTGGGATTATGGAGAACGCACTGCTACTAATGCGACTTCTTGGCGCTACCTTTTCCAAATCTAGACAGACAAGTGGTAAGTCATTGCATATTCTACCCAATAATTCCACTTTCCCGCAGAATTCATTTACATGAAGACACGCCGTCTGCAAACAAAAATAAGAATATTAGCCAGTTATGAGAATAGTTTTAGTTAAACGTAACCCAACACGCTATCAGAATGAACATAAATGTGACACCGCTCCGTGAAAAGCCACCATAAAGCTGCAATATGCAGATGCATGTTTGAAAGGAATGGTATCTAGTGCTCAGTCCCTCGCACCTCACAATTTGCACCATTCGAGAAGGCTCAGAAGTGACAGAAAGCAAATATCGCGGGCAAATTATCTCACTATTTGCGAGTAACTGCTTTGTACAATTTCTTTGAAACTTCAATTACCTTGCTAAGCAACTTTGCATTTTGCTCAATAAAGTAAATCCGATCAAGCCGGGTCAAGCTACCTTGCGAATGATCAAAAACGTTACGCAAGATTGTGGGAAATCTCTATTGGCTATTATCATACAGTTTTCATTAACTTATCTGGAACTATTTTCAATTTTACGGGTGCAAATGCTACGAAATTTGATTTAGTGAGGTCGCGGAATTATCTAAACAATTCTAAAAATGCTGTCCTGGGCAAAACAACACTATTTACAGTATGCGTATGGGAAAGACTACCACTGAATTTCAGAACATTAAGGCCCCATGCTTCAAGATATACAAACTTGATGGTTTCGCATTGTTTTGAATAACAATGCACCAAATGGCTTAAGTGCGTTTATTGTGTAGTGTACGGTAAATAAGCAAATTCATTAGCTAACAGCATAACCGAGACAATTTATTTCGAAGTGCCTACGTTTTTATTAACCAGTTATCAGCTACCTGCTCCTACGCGAAAGAAGGTTAACTCGCCATAAAGTTTAACCGGTAATCCTCTCCGGTGGCAAACATTTGTCAAAACCAGGGACACTTTGCTGCCGTAAGAACTTTGAATTTTGCCCGTATCTGCGATTTCTCTTTGATGTGATTAAGGGATTGTACTTTGCGGTACAAATGTAAGACATGAAAACCCGAGAAGGGGGAGCAATTACATTAGGAAAAGCGCATTAGTCAGTAGACCACTACATAGATTTTACAACGATTGGTAGGATTCTTGACCGCTCTTGAAAACCGATATTGTGATGAAGTTGAGCATAATAACATTGTAAAACCTTAAGCTCGTTTTTGCTCTCCACAAGAGCAATCGAGTCTGAATAAAGCAGAATCAAGTATTAGCAAAACGACCTATCAGAAAATTTAAAAGCCACTGTGATTAAACTCAAACGGAAAACAGACTTCTTGGCACCGTGTACCCGATGAATATTTGCTATCAATTTTAGCGCATCATTTAGAAAACGGTAGACCGGTTTTCGCCAAAAGCGAAACGATTTTTGATTTAGTTAATCGATACAGGTGTTTGCTAAACTTACCTCGCTTTTGCTACAAAAATTTTCGGCTGCATCTGCTACGAGACCTGTTGCTATGATCAGAACTGAATTTGAAAACGGAAATCTATTAGATCCTACGGCAAAAGAAGCAGTAAAGAAGAGTGAAAGAGAAGTTTTAAAAAAAATTCAAACTCACCAACCACTTCCAGGAAGTGCAACATCCTTGAGAAGATCGGTACGAAAAATCTTCGTTTCTTTTTCTAGAAAAAATCTTAAAGTCAACTTCTGGCAACCGCGAAGGCTGTGTCCTAATTAAAGTCTGAAAATTGTTTTTGGGGGTTATTAAGGATTTCATGTGCAAATCAAAGGAGTTCGCGAAACAAAGACTTGTGCATTCCACTGCCCTGGCCACCAACAGCCAAACCCTCTATTGTCCCAAGGACAACGCACTGTTGGGGTGTGTTTAGCAGTTGCCTTGATCAAAGATTCTCTTGGGGAAATAACACGACTTCCGTTGTCAGGAAAGCATTTAACGGCACACACCAATGAATTTAATAACCCTGGTAGTTTCAAAGACATTTGTGGAACGTAAATCGTCTCTTTTGGGTGAGTAATAACATGATTAACTTGTTGTGGTATTTAGCAAGAAAATGCCGTGAGCGAGCTTTGAAAAATGTTATTCATAGTTTGACGAGCCCTAAGCGAGTGACATTTTGCTAGATTTTTCAAAATACTGCATATGGTATTTATGTCAAATACCACTAAAAGTCATGCTATTATTTGTTGGCACGACTACCTAAGAAAGTTGCTCTAATTGAGTTGAAATACCTCTTTAGCATCAGCCAATCACATCACGTATTTTTTCAGGTGGTGGTAAAACAACAGAACTTGTTATCCGCTAATTGAATGAACCAATGATTGGATTAAACTTAGCTTAAACAGAGTACTATCTTATAATTTTATCATTTGCAAATACGCAAAGTTAAAGTCGACAACTGAAACTCGTTTAATTTGACCTTTGTTCCCGAACTCAAAAATTGGGACAAAAATTAATAATATTGACATAAATAGTCTTCAGCATTCTACGGACAAACCACTTTAAATTAGAACGCAAAGAACCACAACTGGAATCAGCGATGTTTTATTGCCGAAATTTAAACTTCCTTACAAGTCATAGCATGAAGGTTTAAACTAGAAATGAGTTTTACAAAAGCTTTTATTACTCTTTGGATTGCACAAACTTGAACCACATTGAATTGTTTGAAATTTTGGGCCCTTAAAATTAAATCTCTCTAGTATGATTATTATTAGTTTTGTTTACCACGGATTTTCTAAAAATATTTTAGCAACCTGCTAGGCTGAGAGCAGTGGTATTTTAGCCTGAACTAGCTCTAATTTCTCAAGTAGTCATTTATGTAAATAATGATGTGATTTGACATTTGACATGCCACTCCTGATATTTAGAAATTTGCACCGCATCTATCTCACCTAGCGACATGTGAAGTTACATGTATAAATTCTAAAATTTCATTCGGGGTTTTCATGTCAAATACTACTGCAAATCATGCAGTGCCCACCTTACAAATTCCAGGGACACAATACATGGAATGCGCCGCATTGAATACTTGGTATTACTTGATAACCGCTACATCCTATTCGCCAAGGAAGATCCCTCGGGATTGGTCCCGAAAACAATCGATCAATCCTAAGAAATTGCACAGCACCTTACATTTTACTCATTGCTGCATCAGGAACTTTTGTCCACTGGTCTAATGTTTGAGGACGCTCTTATCCTTGTTACACCTGCTGACCGTCCCACCATGTCTGTCTATCTTGTTTCCTCTGGCTTGTCTGCGTTTGGTTAAGTGTTTTCTGCCCGTACCATGTTCCACAAAGAATTCCCGTCTATATCTAATGGTAACTGTATCCTGTTAATGTCTGAGTCCATCCCGCCATCAATCAACGTCCTTGGTTTTGTTTGTCGTACTTGGTACCCTGGTCAACCGGTTAGATGTTCCATCTCTCGTGAGTCTGGCCGTCTGCCTCGGGCGTGTCCTCTCTGGAATCTGTGCCGGCGCTTCATGTAGCCCGGTCACGTGATCCTGAAGTGTACACATGTCTGGGGTTCGTCTCGTCCCGTTCCATTTGATCCTGATCTGTCTCCTGCTCCGCCGCCTGTCGTTTCTGATCCGCCCTCCAAATCCACGGTCTCTGAGCAT
>BLAZ01000066.1:1103410-1105910 GCA_014633955.1 Acropora tenuis | reverse complement strand
AAAACTGCAAAACAGCAACCTGACAGAAAGGGGCAACCTGGTGGAAAAATTTGCCAACCTAGTGACGTTTTTTCTAATAATCTGATGAGAATATTGATTCCACTGGGTGTGTTATAGAGGGATTTATAAAATAACTCAATGCAGGCATGCATACTTTGTCATGACGATAGAAACTGCATCATTGAGGATGCTCTCTCCAAACACCAACATGTTCAGAGTTGGATCGACATCCAGTGCATGGAAGATGGCAAGTGTTGCAACTGGATCGACTGCAGAGATTAGTGAACCAAATGCAAAGCTGCAGTGGAGGATAAAAAAATGATGTTGTTAACTCCATCAAAAGATCTTGTAGATCCTATGTTAGACTTTGATGGAATCTAATCATCTAAATGTTTATCAATCTACAGAAGAGTCATCTTTGGAATCAAGAAAAGGTGACTCTAATCAAGTTGTCCAACATTTTGATGCTTGGATGAAGGGTTTAGTTCTATCAAAGCTGTGCCGTGGTGCTACGTTGGTCGGAATGTGAAACATGAAAATTTGATATCAAATTGATAAAGAGGCAGAATGGCCGGACTTGAAATCTGGAGATCCTGAGTTCAAGTCCCACATTGACCACTTGCTGGATTTGTTTCAGGGAGTCCCTAATTCAACTCCTTGGCTGCACTTGAACATGGCCGACTGGTCTACCCCCTGCCAGTTGGGATTTTTAACCTGCTCAGTTTAGTTCAATAGTTTGTTTCATTGGCCTTGAAAAGCCACAGTGGGGAGATGCCAGTTAACTATACATAATTTACACAATAGGTTAAAATGACCACCATAAACATTGGTATATTGCAAATGCAACATTTTGAGCACTAGCCCTTCACCAAGCCAAACATTAGTCTCCAACAACAATCAAGGCTAACTTAACCCTTTCACTCCCAAGGGGTTCCCCAATGATGAGTACAGTCATCTGGCATTAGACAGAGTAAAATCTGTTTCAGTGCGTGGCACTTACGGGAGTGAATGGGTTAACCCAGATGGTCAAGTTCATCCTATATTCAAACAACCATCAATGCCAATGGTGTGGGCATTAACTAAAAAAGGGCTTGTAGTAGATTGCAATTATGCTTCAAATGATAGTTGATACTTCACAGAAATAATATGGCATCAAGCAAAAGAATGAAAATTATTTAAAATGAAGCAGCAAGCCAATTGACTTACCTCTCTCTTAAATCAAGCTGAAATGCCACACCTCCCTAATGCAAAAAAAAAAGGGTTCATGGAAAGTGTATTTAACAAAAAAAGTTAACTGTTAGAACAATCTTATTGAACATTTTACCAATAATATTATTGCTATCAGTTAATCACACTTTGTGCTAATGTATTATGTTTTTTTATGGTATTTAACCTCCAATAATAATGACTTGGTGTTCCAGGCAAAAAGGCTCTTGCAGCCTGGGCTGCTGCTTACAAAAAGCTGACACAATTAAAATTAACAGTATTATACCCATCATCCTAGTACCATTACAGTGCATTACAACCCACCAAATAATTTCTGCGGGCTCTCATTAGATAAAACTGATCACATGATACAAAATCCAATGATGGTTATCGGATGATATCCACCGTCCGATTTGATACCAGTCATCTGATTTTATTTTGACTCAGTAAAGGCCAAGAAGCAAGTATGCGTCCAAGCTAAACTTTTAATTGCTCATGGCAGACAAAAGAATACTTTTTGCAGAAACCAGTGAAAGAGAAAATAAAAAGGTGGTTGACAACCTGCACAAAGAAACCCCCCAAAAAATCCACAAAATATAGATGAACAATCTACGTTGCATTCACCTTGAGAAATTATTCAGAGGGTTTTAAAATAAATAAACCCCTTTCCAGCTTGCTGGTACGTATATCAGAGGATAATGCCCTTGGCTGAAAGATTATACCAGGGACCAAAAGGGGTTTACTAATAATTATTTTAAAAGCTTGGGCCAGCAACATGAGAAACCAATAATGATTTAAGCACTTCAATAATGACTTAACCCTTTTTTTCTTAACTTTTCTAACCTTTCCCAATAAATAAATACCACCTCCAATGACAATAGCAGATACAGCTGTCCCAAACACAGCAAAGACAAGAATTGATCCTATATTAGCAAAGAAATTACCCTACAAGAGATAAGAACATGTATACCAGACCAAATTAGTCAGAAGGTCTTGCACTAGATGGTTGTATGTTTGACAATAATAATTTTTTATTGGAGGATTAATGTGAGCAAACATATCATAAGATGAACAAAAAGCATTAAGCAGAGTAGTGAGCCAAAGACAGCAAAAGGGAATGGATTTTTGCTTCTTTTTTTCAGACATTATTAACAATAAATGAAGAGTGAATTACACTTTGGGACTAAAATTAATCAAAACATAAGAACCAACACCAGGATTCTTAATCTTGGAATTATTCTGTTAGGGAAAAAAGGGGCAGTGAGGGGGTAGACTAGGAAGGCAAATTTTTATT
>BLAZ01000066.1:1029831-1032331 GCA_014633955.1 Acropora tenuis | reverse complement strand
CCCAATAATAGAGATGATGATTTTGTGATTACAAAATTCACTAAAATTGTACCAATAGACAAGAAGGAAATTGACTTTTCCTTCTCAGAAGAACTCACAACCACTGCAACTGGAAAACCACGTAATATATAAGCAATTCAGAAAGTGGCAGCTGAGCAATTGATATCTATAAAAGCAAAAGTTGTCAGCCTGTCAGGAGCTAAAGTTAAGTCAACCAGATATGGCCAACAGCACACATCAAACTCGTACTTTGGGGAGACTATGTGGACACTCTCCAACTCAAAAAACTTATGCTTAACCAATGTCAGAGTAAAGTTTACAAAATATGAACACTACCTCAATAGTCCAATGAATGAAGCAATGAACGCAACAGAAGTTACACCATACACCGTACCCCTTGTTGAGTACGAAGATGAAGTTGGCACATCATCCACAGTAAATGGAATAATTTTAGTTGTTCAACAAACTTCTAAGTCTCTGTGCTGTATTTCCTGTCAGAAACGAACAGTTAACATCACCACAACTGACAAAGCTGTCTGTCAGTCTTAGAACTTAATCCAGTTACCCACAACCTGCAAAGCAAACTGGGCTCTACGTGTTCTGATCAAACCAGAAAATTCACCCAAGAACCTCCACCTTAGAATGGACAATAATGCAACAAAAACCTTGGTCCAACTTATTAATCCTACCATACAACTTGAATCAGCAACAGAGGATGACATAATTACCTTGCTTCTTGGATGTCAAACAAAATCTTTTAAACGGATCTATGACAGTCACACTAATCAAGTTAATGAAGTTCTTCTCAAGAAGGCAAATGTAACCATGGACATTGAACAGCTCATTAAATCGCATGTACAAAATGTTGTTTATGTTCAATTTTCGGTACAATATGTTAACTTATCAGGCCCGTAGGCTGGTTTTTGCCTGGGCGGGTTTGTTTTTGCTGAAAACGGACCGTTAATGTCAACAGTGTCACACAAAATTAAACTTACCGTTACTGCAGAATATTTTCCAGTTGAAGTCGACGGGGGTGTAGCTGAGCATAACAGGCTAATACAGTGTCCAAGTCCACAGGAGTAGTGTACAATCATGTCGTGATTCAAGGGCTTCTTATTATAAAATTATCGTCTATTCTTTCCTTTCCACAGTCGTCACATTTGCAGGACTAGTGTCACCTTTTCACAACTAAGGGTTCAGTAATTTTTTTTGTACATGCGAGACATGTTTTAAGGCGGTCAAATTATTTGTGAGTAGGCAACTGAGCGGACCTTTCCAGGAAGTGGGGAGCTCCGCCTACGGGCCTGCTTATCTCAATCAAAAGTAATTTTTCCATGTAATACTCAACTCATTTTTATTAATAGACCACTAAATACATGGACACGTTCAGTTATCCAAGTTTCTCATTCAATAATTTGCAAAATAGTTCACTACTGTAAACATTATCCATTTGTTCAATTTTCTACTATTTCTTTGGGCCACTGCCACTGTATCAACATCTTGAACTATTAAAACCTAATTTGTGTTCAACTTTGCAACACTGCTTTATGACAATGACTGAAAGCAGCCCAAAATCCTCTTTCCCACAACCACTCTCTCAGTCAATACAATACATTTTTCTGGAGCTACAGATAAAACCCACTTTTCTAGTCTTTGATTACTACTAGTTTAGTGAGTTTTATATTTACACACACTTTCTTACATTAATTGGACGCCATTGTGAACGAAATGCATCTGCATGCACAGCTGCCATCTTGTCCAATATTTCTGCCAATGTAAAGATTTCCACACCCCCACCTTTTTTTTCAAGAAAACATAACAAACTGCTATTAAAAGTGAAATGGAAAGGCTTTCAGACTTAGCTGTGATTGCGATACATTGTCACAGCCATCGCGTTCAGGAGTGAATCAAGTACATGGCAAGGCATCCAAGACGAATGATATCAGCTTCCCTCCTCAGTCAATAATCAGGTTTAAGTATGGTAATCTTGGGTTATTCAATTTGGAGGAAACATCTTCTAACAAGACACACTAATAGTGGAGATGTTTCGTTGTTCAAATTGAGTTCTGTATCTCACGGTTCCGGCCATTACTCCAGTAACAATACACCAATGCTTCCTTTTTAGGGATGGACTATCAGGTATTCTAGCGGGGTGGGTTGGATTCAGCTTTTTGGTCTTGCGCTCCATTAAGGTTGACAGCTTTCATGATTTTTTGTAAGGGAGATTTCTGCACAGTCTACTCGCCTAGAATATCTAATAGCCCCATTCCTTATCTAACCCCTTTCTTAAAATTCTGTATCCGCCCCTGCAAATGTAATTTGTTTTCTTTTTGTGTAGAGCGGTTTTCAAATGTCTGTCGAAAAACCAAAACCAAAGCAATTACTCCGACCAATCATAACAGGAACGAACAGTGTGATGAACCAATCACAACTGCTAGCAATCACCTGTAACTCGCTCGAAGTGCGGGAAAAATCATGTGTACATGGTGCGATTGGTTTT
>BLAZ01000066.1:976096-978596 GCA_014633955.1 Acropora tenuis | reverse complement strand
AAACTTTAATAATATAAAGTAGCAGGAAGAACTAAACAGTTAACTAAGCACAAAATGAAAAAAAAAAGTAAAGGAAAATAGGAGTAAATGAAGCATTTCGCTGTAACACACACCTCACCTTTACTTCCAAACCCATGACCTGCACAGAGACTACCAGAGGCGCCCTGGTTGTGCTTCAGTTCAGCTCAGTCAGTCTCTTTTGACCGCAAGGAAGGCTGATTATCAGGGATTGATTGATTTTTTTGTTTGTTTGAGTAATTATTACAAAGGCTTTGGATAGTTATTAATCATGTGATTTACAGCCATCCTGATTTGGGGAAACATAAAAACAGAGAGGAATCTTTTGTTGCATCAAACAATGTCTAATGAAGACCAATATGGCCACCACGTCGTCACATGAAAGAGAGCTACTTTCCGTGATTTTTAATTTAATCATCATTGGACCCTAAAATTCTTTTCAGTCGTCAGAGAGGGCAATTTTAGTGTTTTTCTTTTTATCCCAGTTGCACTGTATTCGCAACAAACGTTATCACCTTGGCATTTTTTAACTGTCACACTACTATCTGCACCATGGGCTGTGGTAAAAGACAATATGGGTCATTGTTTCCTTATCACTCATCAGGTAATTAATTATCGCCGGATCAGTTTTGAATATACAAAGCTAGTAATAGTTTAAAGAGCAGTGCTTGTGACTGAAAACAGATCGAGGTCGCGAATAAACTTTTTTTAACTTGTACGTTCTGTTTTCCCAATTCGCGTGGTGCTACTCTGGGGAATAATCTTATGCACGTGCAAATGTACGCATAACTTCTGAAAAAAACAAAAGGAAAATTCCTATCACGTTGTCTGAAATGGGAACAAAACGTGCAAGCTAACTAAATGAAAATGCCCAGAGTAGTATAATTCACCAAGCTCGGTGATTGGCGTTTTGTAAGTGTCTATTTGTAGCAGAGAACATCTTCGCCAGGACCTCTCTGACCAGCCGAACTCAGCAAGGACTGGTCATTCATAATTTATGCGTTGATCAGCAGGTGTTGAGGCAATCAGAACACGCGCCAATCGGCTTGCGTGCAATTTGTCTTTGCTTAAACCCTCGCGAGAGCATAATGACAAGGCATTGTATTATTTCTGTTCACGCTCTGGACTGAAATTTTATTCCATTTGACGTCGAGAGAGTAAAAGCAAATAAGCCAAAATATTAAAATTTATAAGGCAGAGAAAATGGAGGAAGAACAACGTCGTGTCAGGAAGGTGAGGCAACGGTTTTGGTTTACCATCATTTGAAAGGGAAAATATTCCATACAAGTATTGTACAAAACTGAATCATTAACAGTTTATGAATTTTAACAATTGAGGAGATTTTTTTAACACAATTTGTCGCCGCACTTTATTCAAGAATTAAGCACCGTAACTGATCCAAGAACAGGAAACGTAACTGCTTTTCGCTTTGATACTAAACTACTATGTGATGACAGTTTGGCCTCTTTTCTTTTCGCTCGAATCGACGCTTTTATAGTTTTATTTACATTTATCTCGTTTTTGCCTTATTATAATACAGATGCAACACGTGGTATTACCTAAATCCAATTCCCGCTTCGTTTTAGAGTTATAGTCATATAACCCTCGAGCAAATCGGTTGAATCTCATATTCTAGCATCGCACAACACTTTTGCTCGCCGAGAAAGCGTGTACAGGATGTGCTCTCAATAGTACGTCTGGCTCTCGCACATTACGACCATTCAAACGATTGATTAAACTTAACGAAAGAACTCTCCTAAAATAGCGGTTTCACTATTTTACGAATTGCACTTCGAGTGAATTGAGCTAAACGTGAATTGATATTATTGCTTGTCAAAATCATTTTAAGAACTTCATTCCATTTGCTTCTGAGGCACACACTTCTGAGTTTTCTTGAAAGAAAGGATACGACGCTAGTCGGGTAAATAATGAGCAAAAACAAGGCTCTGCCAGTTGACATGCAAACTGAAAGTCAGCCAAATGAAGAAATTTGCATGAGAAGCTAAATGGATTGACCCGTTCGGAAAGCGTCGTCCGTGTTAATGCATGAACTGAGAGCTGCTTCCTCAAACCATTATTGGGAGAAAAAATAATATTATTTGTCCTTCTGATTGCCCAAAAAATGTGGGTAAGTGCCTGGATAAACTGATTGATAAGAAAATTCTGAGTGAATGATCGTATGCAAACGTATTTGACGCGCGCAGATGTGTGCAGCGCGATGCGTTTTGGACGATTGAGGTGACTTTGCGTCTCCCTGGAAACGAAACAAGTTACGAGTTAAAGGGGCATTATGCTGTAGACCAGTAAGCAATTAATACAAGCATTCTATTGAAACGTCACTTATCGTGATGACTGTTTGTCCAAAATTAAAAGCTCCTTTTAGTGTTAAAACCAAAAATCACCTACTCAAATGACAATTTATTGGAAAATGTCGTCAAAGCAGTTCAAATATATTTTTCTACTCAAAGGCGAAAACAAGACG
>BLAZ01000066.1:654072-656572 GCA_014633955.1 Acropora tenuis | reverse complement strand
TTAAAATAATAGTAATTAATTTACAACCTACATTTTTGCTGTTTTTTATGTTTTTCAAAATTAGCCCCCAAAAAACTAAAAACATAAGATTAACCTATAAAATTGTTAAATTTACAAATTCTGCCTCTGTAAAACAACCACCTCACAACTCCTCTTGAAAGGATAGTGCCAAAATAATGTATATATATTTACTTAGCCCTGATGAAGCCTGTTCAATACAGCCGAAACATAGGCTAAAAAGAAAACTTGTTGTCTTCAAATTATGATCAAATTGTCTTCATATTGTGATCAAATATTATATATCTTTATATATGCCTATTATCATGCGTTATTTCATATTATGCCTTGTTAATTACACTTCAAAATGTCTGATAACCAGTGTTGTTTTTCTTTTTAAGATAAAAACATCTGATTCTCCATGAAGTCAAGAGGAACTTTCTGAAGACACCACTTATCAAGCAAAGGACCAGGTAAACTTAGGCTTAAACATCTTGAACTAAACCTTTTTAACTGCATGGAGGTGTTATTTTCACAGAAAAAAATTTGTTATTCTTCATACCAATCTACTTTTAACGATATATATAGGGGTATTAAAAAAGGGAAAAACATCCAACAAACATTTTTCATCAAACAGGATTACTAAGCAAAAAAAACTGTTACTCATTGCATGATACTCAACAAACCATGAAAAAAAGAAATATGTCATAGACAACCCCAAACTTCACTACCATACCACCTATGTTCCTTGCTTTAAATTTAGTTGATCCCTCCTTTACAAAAGATTCCGCTTCCATTTTCACACCCTGTACTTCCCTGCTTTCACCCCAGCTAATTAATAACAACCATATTATTACCACCTGGGAATACAACAATAAATCAACAATCCACATTATACAGCAGACAGTGCACCTCAGATCACATGTTCTAATTTTAAATGTAACCAGATTTTATTGCGCAATCCCTTACATCACATTTTGCTTGTAAATATAACCTTCCTCAATTTTTTTCTTTCCTTTTTTTTCAAGGAAGGTCTGCACGCATGAGATTAACGATGATACAAAGGAAAAACCATCAAGGATGATTTCAGCCAAAGCTGTTACTATAGCACACTCTCTGGTCAAAACATGCCGCTCTCAAATATGTAAGAACATAGATATTCCACATGTACCTTAATATTGTTAATATTAAAATACTTGTCGAGCTTAAAATAGCTTCCCAAAGAAATTAACGATTAACAAAAACATTTGTAAAAGAAATCAAAGCCCTTTACACCCCAAAACGTGAGCTTCTACCATGCAACATAAAATGGCATGCAAAAACAAACTTCTTCCCCCCTCAGGAAAAAAAAAACAAGAGAAAAGGACATCTCAGTTATAATTTCATAAACAATTGCTTATTTCAGTAGCAACTATCAGAAATTTTACAACTGTATTTTATTAGACAAAGTTTTAAACTGGGAAGGACCTCTGTACCATATAAAAAATAAAAGTGCTGATCGAAGCATATAAACCACTAGACCAAACTGCTAATCTACTAATCACAGATTGATTTCCTCTCTATTTTGGACTGACGTTATACCACTAGTGTTCCATAACACATACTTGACAAAAAAACAAAACCAAAACAAAACAAAACAACAACAACATAGAAAAACATATCACCTCAAATAAAATATATAATAAAATATATTATTATGCATTTCTGTATTACTTTCATACAAGAGGTACTCTTAATGACAAAGCAGATGTGCTCCACCAGCCACAAGAGGAAGACTCCACCAGCAGTGGACCAGACAATCAACAACCTTCACTACATCCAATGCACACATTTTTCGCATCTGTATTGTGTTCACCTGGACAAATTGTTAGTTCTTCACTATTGTTAAAAAATGGCCTCTTCAAAAGGCAAAACATAAATGATTGCACAAAAAAATCACTGATGATTAGAACAGCAGAGGAAATTGCTTTATTGGAAGTGGGAGATATAAAGATATACAAAGTTCAAGATAACAATACTAAGGTATTTTTGAATTAATACATGCAAATAAAACCCCAAGGTAAAAAAAGTGAAACACAAGTTTTTAATTACAAAGCATAGGGAACAACTCAAACTAGCACTACCAATAATTAATACATTTTTCACCTAACTTGCTTCCTTACCATTTTACTATTCCTATAATTATATCCACTCATAAACTCCTCCATTTTACGTTACATACAGGTTTACTTCCTGTGTAAGCGCCAGCCACCAGAGAATCCGCATGAAGACATGGAATTTGCAAAAGTGCTTGCTAAAAATGCAGGGCTGTCCTTGCCAAGGTATAGAGAGGCATTTTCCAAAGGATGATGATATATTAATATTTTACTGTATTCTCCCAAACTTGATGTAATTAATAGCAATGACCACAGCAGAAAAGAAAAAGTTATTTTTAGATTATAAAAGTCAGTTACAGTTGAAATACGAAATTAAAAAAAATATCTACGTAGTTACTATACAATTA
>BLAZ01000066.1:535679-538179 GCA_014633955.1 Acropora tenuis | reverse complement strand
TAGTTAGCATCTCAAATGAAAGTTTCAAAATATAAACAGTGCATTTGAGCTTTCTTCTCCTTTCTTCTATGAAGTGTTAGTACTCACATCGCGAACCTTTTGACAGTAACTTAATCTTTCCAGTGACGCGTTTGTGGGTGCGCTTTTTGCCTCTTCTTAGGCGTATCGCTCAACATCACACATGACAATTTGCTCGTGTTTCTCTTATTACGTCCCACGGCCGCCATATTGGATTCACTCTGATTTACAAGGAAGAACTGCTAATGCTGCGCAGATTCTTCGTGACCGGAATTGTGGGCGATAGGACGTGTAGAACATGAAGGGCAGTGCACATATTTCTGTTTAAATAATGCCGTAAGCTGTATACATTATGCACTCTTTTCCACGTACGGGTTCTTGCCATAATGAGCACAATTGTTCTTGAGTGATGTCACGGTACGGGCACTCGTCATCGTTGTAATTAAATCAGTCTCGATAAGGCTGGAGAATTAGTCTAACGCTATCAAATAATGTTTCCCGGCGATTTCAAAGAAATCAAGGCCAATCTTCTGTCATGGTTTGTCACGATCACTGTGTTGCTTAAGTGGTTCTGGCGGATTCCGTGGCTTCATTTCCCGGCAGGCGTTACATATATCGGCTATTTCCTTGATGTCACTCGCCATGTTGGGCCGATACACTGTTCCTCTATCTCGGCGCAACATACTGTCACGGCCTAGTATTGCACTGTGTAGTCTTCTCTTGATTGACGGTCTCAACGAATCACAACTGCTTCTCCTTCAAACAGAATTCCATTTACAACACTTAGACATTCACGGACATCAAAACATAGCAATGCGCACTCAGGAGTTTCACACTAATCTGCTGGCCATCCTTCCAATACCAACTTCATCACAGACTTCAGATTAGCATCACGCGAGGTCTCTTCACCCATCTCACCAAGTCGCTTGTCTGGGATGTCACCAAACACACTGAAATTCACGATTTCGAGCGCGGTCTAACTGGTTATTTCCACTGTCGTCTCGGTAGGCTTTACTCAATCTATCAGCAATGAGTAATTGGAGTCCTGACAAGGACAGTTGTTATTGACTCACGTTTCGACAACCTGTGCGGAAGACATCTTCAGAGTCAAGTGGTAGTGTTAGTCAGTCGAAAATTCAAAAACTCTGGATCAGGAATATTTCTTCCCGTCCCTTAGACGAAAACGAAACGCAAGTACCCTCCTACGGACTTAAACATTCTGTTACGCCTAAACACATACCAACCGACGATATTGTATCGAGTGTTGAGTCCGTTGTGGCCCGTCAGAGGGAACTACCAGAATCGACTAAGGACGACATCAGGAGCAGAATAGCTTTCACTCTACAATCAGCCTCACTCACCGACTGCAACTTGACGAAAGACGAATTACATGCATTGAGACGGCTAAGAAACGACATGGACATAGTCATACTTCCCGCGGACAAAGGACGTGTTATCGTTGTTGTGGACAAGAAGGGCTATACTGACAAAATGGACTCGCTAGTTAATAACAAACAGACATACGAATCACTGAAGCGTGACCCCACACCAGCACTCCAACGAAGATTAAATGGCAAATTACTTGACCTTAAAAAGACAGAGACTATCGACACTCAACTATACTACAGACTCAGATGCCGCGTACCACAATCAGCTAAACTTTACCGACTGCTTAAACTACACAACCCTAACATACCGATGCGATCCCTAGTCTCATTCTGTGGACTTATTGGTTGTTGGAGACGCGGATTTGGCCTGTGGTCCCGGGATTGCAGCTACATTCCAGAGAGCAGTACAAAGGTTCCAGCAAGAATTCTTGGGCAGATTTTTCAAGTCAGGATTGTGGTAACGTATTTTTGGTCCTCTCCTATTTGTTAGATTCTTTCCTTCTTGAGGCCGCCCATCCGGCTTAACCTTGTGGTTCTGTCCGGTGGGCTCTCTCTTTTTCTTTCAACGCTTTGCTGGTCTCATCATGTCTAGTGACTTTCCGCGAACAGTTTTGTTGGACGTATCCGGTTTTCCAGCTTCAGCGAATCGTAATGTTATTGCCGCTGCTATTACGAATCGGTTTGCCTCTCTCAAAGTGATGGCTGTTCAATTTGTGGGTAATGTTGCCCGAGTTTCATTTGCCGACGCTGCTGCTAAGCAGTTGATTTTACGTAACGAATCCATTGTTATTGGCGATGTTCCGTGTCGTGTTCGTGGTGGGGGGCCACGCCCTCAAAAAGTTTTCGTATACAATTTTCCGTTTGAGGCAAAAAATGACTTGTTAGCGCGTGCTCTTAATAAGTTTGGTGAGGTCAAAGATGTTTTTAACCGCTGCTGGTTGCATTTAAGTGGAGTCGCCGATGGTGTCCGAGTTGTATCTATGGTTCGAAATCAGGCTATTCCTCGGAATTTAGATGTTGAAGGTTTCCGGGTTAAGGTTTCGTATTACGGTCAAGCCGTTGAGTGTGACATTTGTGAACGTTTGGGTCATGTT
>BLAZ01000066.1:483265-485765 GCA_014633955.1 Acropora tenuis | reverse complement strand
ACAAAATAGTTTTCTCTTTTGGGGGGGACGGGGTGGGTGGGGAAATGTTTTGCCCATAAAAGCATTTATTGGCTCGATTTTGAAATATTGATCGTTTTTGCATTATCTAATGTGACTATTGCTGTCAAATTTCTCACGGAAAGAAAAAGAAGATAATTAATTTTCATTTAAGATTCGCAACATTTTGCTTGCATTAAATATGTTTATTCGCGTGCCTTTGATTGTGTCTCACAGAGAACATCCTACTTATTTGATTAGGTCAGACTACAACACCGGAGACAACTTTCCCTACTCTTTTTGAGAAGATAATCGTTGCCATGGCTGAAAATTGTGAATGAGCAAACTGTCATCTGAAATGCGATTGACGGTGACTTGCCATATGTGGTCAACAGTGAATTTGCCGGGGCACGTCGTGTACGTTATTGCTCTTCTTTGATCGCTATTATCTCCCAGAGACACGTTTTTCAGGGATCGAAGTGATCCGGAAGGCCGGCGTTATCGAACAAAAGAGGCAAAACAGAAAAAAAGAAAAAGAAACTGATTGACTGACACAACTCGTTTAAGACGAATCATGTAAAACAAACGAACTATAGATCATCGTTTTAGTGCAGAGAGATACAGCTAATTGAACCTAACTAGTCAGAGCTCGGGTCTGCTGGGTCTGCTGTTTGGGAATCTGGAACGGAACTTTAAAGAGGGTTTTTGTTGAGGTAAGGACTTAAGAAAATATGATCAGGATCGGGATTAGCCGGTAGAAACCGTCGGATTTACAGGATTGAGGAAAAATTCCGGTCGGGATGGTGGGAATGCCATACAGCGTCCCGAACAAGTGCGGGACCTCGGGGAGGAAGTCAATATTGCAGGTAGGATCTTGTTCTTACTGCTCGCAAGGTCCAATGCGTTTTTTGTGCTTTTTGCAATGCTTTATATCAGGGTCTTCGCGGCTTTCAACGTGGCGGTGGGTTTGAAAACCGAGAATACCCTGGGCACAAGGCTGAGGTAACAAAAACGTCACCCAAGAACTTTACAAAATCAATTCTGGTCCTACCTCGAGTGCAATTCTTATAGCTAGAGTAGGCTTAAAGAAGCCCCAAAAAAAGAAAAAAGAAATCAAAGAAAATAAATCAAATAAATCACCTGCAGATTATTGAAGACCTCTTTCCTCACGATTTTTTGAAGACGAAAGAAACGAGCTTCACATGCAGCGCACAGGCAAACATATTCAGTGCTGTGATTTGTCTTCTCCCTATTTACGCTGAGGCTTTTTTGTTGCCCAGTGATCAAAACCTTGGTGGAGCAAATGTCAGATGTTTCCACGACCATGTCGATTTTCAACTAGGAGAACTAACATCAGAACAAAGTCTTGTAATTCAGTCCAGTTTATGTAACTTTACCCGTATTGAACAATGAGAACGAGGTAGAAATATTGTGAAACCCTTGTGAGACTATAGTTTTCACATGGCGTCTTTTTTTTTCCCACTCCATTTTCATGAACTCCCTCTTGTCGTACATTTTTGAGGTTATTGGCCTGCTTACCTTGATTTCCTCACTCTTTCTTCCTTGGAGAATTTTCCTGCTAATTCTAACAAAAATTGGAACTGCAAGGTTACCATTTTCTTATTATGACGTTCCAGGGAAGTTCCTCACCAAGTGATAAGAAAACACTTTTCTTTGGAGAAAAGTGCTACATAAATACCGTCGACATTATCAGTTGGACCCACAACTTGTCAAGATCCTTAATTCAACGCTAGCTTTCCTCTGTTGTGTTAAAGAGGTCTGCGAAAAGCGATTATCTTTGAAATCGATGCCCATTCGTCTAACTGTACACTATTTTCTTGTCGTAATAATGACGTCGAAAGAGGAAAGTTATATTATCGAAATGCTTTACAGTAACTTTCTTCCAACGTCAAAGTGATTTTAACATGGTGTGGGGTGTAAGAGGACCCAGAGATCGGGTCTTTTTGGCATGATCAACAGCGTAGTCAAGTATAAGAAAAAAAATGAAAGGTTAGTTTCGAAAGAAACTGTGATTCCATTCATTCACTCTGACGAAGGGCTAGCGCTCGAAACGTCGACTTCGTTATGACGTCGCGGTGGAAATTTAACCCCTATCAACTTGTTTGATAGCACATTTTAGCCTAACTTTAATCAAGTACAAAATGCATTTAATGCATGCCTTATTTGCACTTATGTTTACACGAAACGCATTGTGCCTAACAGGTTTAATGTGATAAAACATAAAATTACACCGTAGGAATAAAGTATCAATGAATCTATACGATATAAGAAAAAAAACACCAAAAAAGCACTTTTTAGATGTGGCAAGAAACTATGTGAAAAGGTTTTCCTCAGCTATTGCAGCGAAATACCAGGCCCCGCGGAAAGGGCAGTCTTACGTAATTACCTTGGGGAAAAATAATAAGTACAGTTTGCACCTATCGAGACCACCGAAGAAAAAATAAAAATCGATCCAGAAGAAGTAACAAAGACGACTGATGAA
>BLAZ01000066.1:464420-475305 GCA_014633955.1 Acropora tenuis | reverse complement strand
CACTTATTTCGCAAGGAGTTCTTCTTGTTCGGTGGCTTGAACATCCAACCGGCGTTGCGAAGGTCATCGGTTCGATTCCTAATCTTTTGAGTGATTCCTTCACTCGTTGACATGCAACCATCATTTACCATCCATTTCTCTAACGACGGAACTATAAAGGTTTCGTTGTCTTTTTGTTTTTAATCTTGGCAATTACGTCTTTCTTCGATTCTCTCCAAGCTGAAATTTTTCGGGTTATGAAAGGGTTCTAAACTAAGGGTTCGTTTTTTGGATAACTAGAATATGGATTGCGATCTCACATCATTTGACCACCAAAAACCGAAGATCTTAAAAAGAGTTACTTACCATTACAACGCGATAAAGGGACCTGCTTTTTATAAATGTCGACGACAATAAAGCCTTCTTTTTCTTTAAAACTGTTCTAATGCCGCAGCCACGACTACAATTACTGTAAACTACCCTCTTCTTATCCCTTTATTCAACCGTTTTCTTGCTCTCCCATTTCACTTGTTATGCTTCGCGTTTTCTTACTTTCACTCATTTCATTTGATTTGCTTGCTAACAACGATGATCCCTACCTGTCACCACAGCGCAGCTACAGCATTTAGGCGAATGGCCCCAGGGTATAATTTACCTCCTTGCTAGTCTTCCGAATTTTGAATTTCCCGCTCGTATGCAAATATCAAACTTTCATAAGTTGTTGCTTCCATTGTTTAAAAAATGCCATATAAGGGCATCTTTTTGCCAGTAGACATTAGCTTTTGTTTTCAAAATTGATCCACATTTCTTTATACGAATACAGCAAACTTCTTCAGCAAGAGCACCAGAATTAGTTATAGCGCTAAAAACATCCCGAAACTTGGTCTCTCTGACATTACATTCTTGGAAGAAAAGTGTTCCTTTTCGAAGCCAGTTAACTTTTTGTTAATACCGTTTTCATTAAAGATGCCCAAACAGATCCACTGACTTGTTTTTTTTTTTTCTGTGTTTGTTGCGAGAGGGGTGTGACAGGGGATAATTTTATATATTTTCCCCGATGGCACTACTCCCTTTTATAAATCTTATTTTAGTAATTCCCTTCACTTGTTCTATGCATGTTCTAACAGCAGTATGTCAATCGTGTCCAGCCGTGACTTTACCTTATTGCACTACTTATCGATGAGATTGTAACGATGAAAAATGAAGAAATTCATGTGGAGAAGATGGTATGGTGATACTCAGACGACTTCTACAAGACATTCAGTTAAAACTGGATGCCTTTTGTTTTCTGCCAAACGGTAACCGAACTCACCGAAAAGTTCCAGTTCGAATACAGAACCAGTCGAACAACAACCCGACCGGTTGGGTTCGATTGATTTTTGGCTCGGTTTTGTTCGATTGACTACGCCGGATTTCTGCAAAGAAGCCTCCGCGACGCCGAGGGTCGAAAAGGGATATCTGCACTGCTCAGCAGACGTTACTAACCTACGGTTACATTACGTCTGCGACACGGAGTATCGGCGGAATGTCGGTAGCCTATCGATCGACATGTCGGTCGGCAATCGGACAACCACTCTCGGTCGACATATCGACTCACACTCGGACGATATGTCGGTCCATATGTTGATCGACACTCGAGACAATGTGTCGGCCGATACATCGACCTAGTGGTGCCCAAAGTACACATAATCAAAATGTATTTATTTCTGTCACGTTGTGTTACAAATTTGTTAGGCCAGGCGTACCAACGAACGCTTCTTATTGGTCAGTTTAAGTATCAGTTTGGTGATCACTGGCTTGTTTTCTCCTTCTAATGTTTACAGAAGAATTATCTGCTTATAATGATAGAGTTATAGTGGGTATAATTTCATGCCCATTTTGGGAATAAAATGGTTTTCTTTCGTTGAAGCATAGACGGAAAGTTTCGCTAAAATACTCGACTAAGAGCCGGACCCTTCTATTGCTGAGATTTTACCTCTCCTCAGTTCAGTTTCGTGAAAACGTTGTTCGGCGAATAAATAAGGTATTTGTCTCTCAATCTTGAAATTTGGTCTTACATCATGGGGTGTTCAAGGACGAAACAACTGAAAAATGTATAGAGATTTTGCACGCGTCAGGTGATATCATAGCAACCGTAGCCACGCCGCCATCTTGCATGCCAGGTCAAACAAAATGGCGGCTACACAACGTGAGCGTGTACCATCCTTGAGAGGTTACCGTGACTCCCCGAGCGCTGAGAATCGACAGATGTACGACGATAAACTAAAATTTACCCCGGGAATCGAGCCCTATGTCGTCATTGACAACTTTTGACAATCAATGGACGAATGGCCGGAGATCGAGTTCCCCGATATCGTGAACTATTTGCGTTTCTCGACTAGCAAGTTCACCAAGGAGCAACTAAAAGCATACAAAAGCCTGCAGTCTTACCAATATTTTGTCGCTGGTGGGGTAAGAAGTATATTTGTGGGAAAAACTACTGAATACACGACAATTTTAATCGGAAAGGTAAGGAAAACCTTTTGTATATGATGTCGTTGAAAAATACTGAACTTTTTTGACAAATTTGTTTACAAGTTCTCCGCTGTGATTTCTTACCATTCTTTGTTACTTTTTTTAAGGTGAACCACTCTCGGCGACTAAGTGAAACCCCACTAAAACCCTGCCTGGCAGTGAAAAGAAACGGAAACGTTCTGTTTGGCAGGACTCGGAGGGGTTTGCGATCCACCTATCGTGCCTTCTTTGTGAAATTTCTTCCGTGAGCACGCCCTGGTGTTTAACTACAGTAGGAATTTTATATAAAGAAATGTGGTTGTCTCTATCTGAGCGGCTGGAGCATCCAAAAACGCAGCAAAATCTTCCCATCGTAGCGAAATACCTTTAGAACCTTGCTTTAATTTACATTTGACCTGGCATGCAAGATGGCGGCGTCGTTACGGTTGCTACGATATCACGTGAAGCGTGCAAAATCTCGATATCTTAATTGTTTTGTGGCGTTGTTGTTGCCGTTGCCGTTGCCGTCGTCGTTTCTTAAGCTATCTAATATGAAAATTTCAAGACGTCGTTTGCCAGACTACTTCAACAAATTGCTGTAAAAAGCGTGGAGCACGATTGTTTTTCGTCATTCAACCAATCAGCATGCCAATAGTTTGCAGAGGTAAGAAACAAACTTGTTAGCCTTACGACAAGAAGAATATAAAGGCATGTTTTGCTGTCGAGCCACTAATCTAAGAAAATAGACTGGATCGAGCAACCTATTGTTTCCACGCGCCAAGATATGAAGCCAAATGATTTTGAACGTCGCTATCTTGGTGAGACCACCTTCCGCGCCACAGCTTTGGATCTGGGGTCTGAAGATTATGGATCTAAAACAAGCAAACCTTTATTAGAAAATACTTGTTGCTATCCAAGCCATCGATGTGTTATCGATACTTCTGCAAACCATAAAAGGTGGCGGCGTGGTTACGGTTGCTATGATATCACGTGACGCGTACAAAATCTCGATTGCACCCTTTCTTTCACGAATTGTACACGTGACCAGTCGCAAACAGGGTACTTTTTGGAGAGAGGAAGAGAGAGGACCCTGGGAACGACGTTGAAATACTCAGTGACACCAAGAAGCAAACACGTCAGATCTAGAGCTAACAGAGAAAGTCAACATTCCTCCAAATCGCCAGCCCGCGGGAAGCAGACGCATTTTTCGGCTCTTGTTTCACCCACCGAGAAAATAACTATGTGGGTGAAACAACAGCCTAAAACATATGTCTTTTTTCCGCAGGCTGGCGATTGGGCGGAATGTTCACTGTTAGCTCTGTGACGTGTTTCCTTCTTGGTAAAAAATACGTCTGCTTCCCGCAGGCTACCTAATCGCCGAAATTAAAGTATTTCAGTTTCTTCAGGAAGGAGTTTTATTCTTCTTAGTTCATTTTGTGTATTCATACGCAATTTGGGCATTTTCGTTCGCCCTCGCGAAAGATTAATTAACCAAGCCAGGACCAATAGTTTGAAGACTCCTACCAAATTTTACAGGACAGGGACTGAAGAAGGCCTAGGGTTCCTTAGCAACGCAACCAAGTGTGACGCGATCTGACGATATGCTCCAAAGTCTTCCTTTTCTAACTGTCTCTGTTTACAGTTTTTCAATTATTTTTCATGGCGTTTTGATTTCGTTAGTCGGTAAGTGTTATGTGTGTTCTTTTTTCGTTATTTTGAGTTTCATCCATTTAGCCATGTTGAGCATGGTTTCGCATCTTCGCTTGCGTTTATCCAAGATTTTGAACACTGCACGTTTTCCAAGAACGAACTTAAATTTGATAAATTGCTTTTTACCAGCACGGTGAGAGATAAGATTTGTGTTACATGGTAAATGCTCTTGTTTTTTTCATGTATACTACTTTGAGAATAATTGCAGCTCTTTAGGTACGGTATGTACGGATTATCATGAATAATAATTTCTTGAACACTTACCGTTGATTTTCCCGTTTCAGTTATTGTTTTATCACAATCTTTGCAGTTTCCCAAAACACGTACGAAGAGTGAAAACAAAAGATTCTTTTATTTTTTTCCTTTCCAATGTCACGCAATGTAAAGTATTTACTCATGTGAGTACACAGAGATTACAAACAACGGCCTATCCGGTCACGGAAGCCGTTCAGATTCCTAAGCGTTTGGCGTGAAAGAGACGTCATAAAAAGTGCAAATACCAAGGCAACAAACAAAAATTCAAGGCAACAAAGCGATAACGTTAGAATGTTAACACATTTTTAAACATTTGCATTTCGAAGACAAAGTATATTTTTAAACATTTGCATTTCGAAGAGAAAGTTGATGATGGAAACTGATTTTAAATTTTGCAAGAAGCCTAACAAGCTGTGTGCTTGTCTCGAACGGAACAACTTTGAACGCATCAAATTTACTTACAGTGAAGCGACTAGTCCAGCTGCTATCGACCAAAATTGTTCACTATTATCATAAAAGCGTGAAACTTTACCAGATTACTAACGTCCCTAATACTAACATTTCTACATTTGGAACCAAGCCAAATTCACCACTGGACTCGAGCACTGCACAGGACTCGAAATGGCCTACATGAAAGCGAGGCTGGCAATAGAAACACCTCTAATATACCTCCTTTGAGGTGATTTTATCAATAAAATGTATAGACAATGTTAAAAAGGTAAGACAGAAGTCATTTGCTTTGTTTTTAAATGTTCATTAGGGACAAGTGACAATTTTCCCTTACATTGCTAGGCATTATGGGCATTATTATGTTCAAGGCTTCTATTTGTGTGTTTAAGCGTGTTCAGGGGGAAAACTAGGTTCTTGAACACTCGTACTAAAGTTAAAGTACTTTACCTCTTTAAACCTCACGAGATTTAACAAGGAGTCGGATTCCTCTCCTTAAAAAAAATGCATTGAAATGAGGCAAAACATGACAGCAAAATTTTTCGATGATACAAATTGTATTTTTCGTTCCTTTTGTTTTAAATTACACCCCATGGAAGAACGATTTCTTTTTTCAACTGCAATAAAAACAAGGTCAATTCACGAAAAAAAAACTCTTAAATCTCTTCACGCGTGGTGCTTATACAGGACGTTTTCTTCTTGCGTTTAAACTGTTTGTTTTAGAAGTGTCTGTCCACATACATTTTTTCTACGCTATCCATAGAAGAAGTGTGTCAGATTGTTCGAGAATCCTCCAGTGCCTCTTGTCGGTTGAATCCTGTCCCTACGTGGCTAGTGAAGTCTAGTCTTGATGTATTAACGCCCTCTATCACTGAGATGGTTAATGTCTCTCTTCTCAGTGGTCGCATTCCAGAAAATTGGAAAACCGCTGTTGTCATCCCACTATTGAAAAAACCTGGATTTGATTTGGTATACAAAAATTTCCGTCCAGGCAGTAAGCTTACATTCATTTCCAAGGTAGTGGAAAAGGCTGCTGTTCAACAACTTCTCGCCTACTGTGAAATAAACTCCAGTCTGGCTTCCATAAGTATCACTCGACAGAGACGGCTCTATTAAAGGTTCAAGACGACATCTTAATGAATATGGATAACAAGGAAGTGACACTTCTGGTACTTTTGGACCTAAGTGCTGCTTTTGATATCATTAAACATTCCATTCTTCTGAATATTTTGCAACAGGATTTTGGAGTAACCGGAACTGCTTTAAAATGGTTCGACTCATTTCTATCTGGTCGAAAACAACGTATACTTATGGGTGATAAGACTTCTGACGACTTCAATCTGAACTGTGGAGTCCCCCAGGGCAGTTGTATGGGGCCTCTTTTAGTTTACTCTTTACGTCTCCCGCCTCTTAACATTATTTCTCAACACCTCCCTTCCGTCCATGATTATGCTGACGACACTCAGATTTACCTCTCCTTTCGACCTTGTTCCATCCATTCGGAAATTAACGCTGTCTCTGTGATTGAAAAGTGCATCGCTGACGTTCGCTCTTGGTTTATTGGAAATCGTTTAATGATCAATGACGCGAAAACTGACTTTCTAATTATTGGCACCCGTCAACAACTTGAAAAAACATCTATTGAATCTATTACCATTGGGGACACCGTCATTAAACCTTTAGATGATAGCGTCCGGAAAGTTGGGTCCTGGTTCGATGATCATATGCGAATGAATTTTCACATAGGCAACATTTGTAGCAAGGCTTTTCGCGGACTATACAACATAAGACAGATCAGAAAATTCGTTACTGTGCAATCCACAAAGACACTGATCCATGCCTTTGTATCTTAGCACTTGGACTACTGTAACACGTTTTTATTTGATGTTCCAAAATATCAACTCGATCGTTTACAGAAAGTCCAGAATGCTGCGGCTAGAGTGATTTTTCAGATTGCGAAATTTGATCATATCACACCCGCTCTTATCGGCTTACATTGGCTTCCAGTAACGTTTAGAGTTCAGCTCAAATTGCTCCTTTTTGTTTACAAGTCACTACACAACCAGAGTCTATCCTATATTAAAAATCTTTTATCCCTGAAACCAGCTGTCAATTATGCTCTTCCTTCGTCTGGAAAATCGCTTCTGTTCGTTCCAAAAGTCAAGTGCGCTACACTTGGGGATCGGGCCTTTGCCCATGCTGTATCTGTTTTATGGAACTCACTGCCATTAACTATAAGAAGAATAAAGAAATCAAAGGAAATAAATCACCTCTAGCTTATGAAAGAGCTCTTTCAGCACGATCCTTTGAAGAGGAATAAACGCGCTGCAGGTTGGGCACACAGTGAAGTATATTTCAGTGCCGCAGTCTGTATTTTCCGTATTTACGCTGGGGCTTCAATGATGCCCAGGGATCAAAACCCTGCGAGAGCATTGTTACCAGATATTTCTATGTCAATTTTCTGTTGTGAATCCCACTAAATTTCTAACAAAAGTTTGAACTACTTGGTTACCATTTTCGCGTTATACCATTTTGGCAAAGTTCCTGACAAAGCGATAGGAAAACACTTTTCTTTGGAGGAAAGTGCGATACAAATACCGTCGAAAATATCAGCTGTTGGACCCACAACTTGTGGGGACCCTCAATTCAACGCTAGCTTTCCTCTGTTGTGTTAAGAGGTCTTTGTGAAAAAGGATTATCCTTGAAGTACATGCTCATTCCTTCAACTGTACAATGGTTTCTCGTCGTAAAAATGACGTCGAAAGACGAAAGTTTTATTTAAACGCCCCATCTCAGTATCAATACAGTATTTTGTTAGAACGTCATTGTGAGATCGTTGTGCGTGCGAAACATGTTAGTCAAATAATTTAGCGTAATATATTCGTATTTCTTTGCAAGTTTTTAAGCTTAATATAACTATTTTCACTTCGCTTCGCTTTCAATGCAGTTAGTTCTTCACTTCAATCGCTTGGCTTTTAGTGCTGTTTGACCCTCATCGATTTCTTTGATATCTAATTTCGGTGTTTAATTATATTTTATCATTTATTATATAGATATACTGATGAAATACCAGGATTTTTCCTTTTACTAAAAAATAATATCTTTATCGCGCGCAGTGAAGATACCTTTTTTAATCTTTCACGTGAGAGGATATTGGTGTTGCCATGGTTACTAACATAATTAGCCAATTACAAGAGAGCTTCCCGCTCAGGCGCGCAACCGGTTCTTTCAAACTTCATTCATAAAATGGCTATTTTAAAATACACTTTTGCTTCCTTCTTCGAGTTTTCACTTTAGAAAAATTTAAGTGTTATTGTCTTTATTTCTCCTTTACAACACTATATCCGAGTTTCATAGCATTTTTGTGACTGCCATTTTGCTTTAATTGCTCTATTTTGCTCTTTCGAAAATGAACAAAAAAAGTTGTACTTTAATGATGTGGAAATTTTAATCAGTATTTATAAAATGGACAGAACATTGCGGAAATTTCATCAGTACCTATAAAATAAACAGAACGTTGCTGAAAGTATGTCTCACTCGTTCGCTTCGCAGACTCGAGAGAGATATACTTGCAGCACTCGAAGATAAAATTCTTATCACGCACGGCCTTGTAATATCCTAGATATAATGCATGTCTTATTTGCAGTTAATGTTTACACTAAACGCAATGTACTTCAAAAGTTTAATTTGATAAAACTGACGAGGCATCGGTAATGATTGATTGATCACGGCAATCCGGGTAGATCTTGCCTCTGAAAAATGCAGAGAAACCCAAATAGTGAAGTACCTCAACGAAGCAAAGAGCCTCAAGCCAGGCAAGCAAGAAAAACAAGAAGACGAAGCAAATCAGCGAAAATATTTCAAACAAGCTAGGCAAAAGAGGTTATGCAATTATCATTTGCGTCCCCGTGGGAAGCCTCCTGGACACCACCGGCGAACTGTTTTTCGTGACAAACAAAAACCATTCAAAGCCCCTAAGTAGAGAGCATAGAAGTAATGCAAACAGCCCTTCCCTAGGGGGGAGTATAAACACCCACAACGTAATATCGAAATTTGGCATCGAAATGAAGTAAAATGGTGCGATAAAACTTTGGTCTAGAGCGATACACCGGTATGTCCTCGTGGTCGTTTCCAAAACTAAGCAACTACGATCCCCCCAAGGAGAAAAAGAATTACCAAAACTGTGCCATTCTCCCTGGACTCCCTTGGGTTCTCCGGGGGTGTCCCGGGACTCGACCCGCGGGGAAGCAAATGGTAAGTGCATTACACATAGTAAATATAGCCTGGCACAATGGCTTTGAATTTTGACTGGCGCGTCCAAATTTTGGATGCAAAATACTGATTGGCTGAGATTAATTGCTCAGTGACATCAAAGCTCTGCCAGTTTCCGGTATAAGAGAAGAGTAAAATGGTGGACAGTTATGTATCTTGCCGGAAAGTAATCGAGATTTTGCACGCTTCACGTGATATCGTAGCAACCGTAACCACGCCGCCATCTTGCATGCCAGGTCAAATGCAAATTAAAGCAAGGTTCTAAAGGTATTTCGCTACGATGGGAAGATTTTGCTGTGTTTTTGGATGCTCCAGCCGCTCAGATAGAGACAACTACATTTCTTTTTACAAAATTCCTACTGTAATTAAACACCAGGGCGTGCTCACGGAAGAAATTTCACAAACAAGGCACGATAGGTGGATCGCAAACCCCTCCGAGTCCTGCCAAACAGAACGTTTCCGTTTTTTTTCACTGCCAGCCAGGGTTTTAGTGGTGTTTCACTTAGTCGCCGAGAGTGGTTTACCTTAAAAAAAGCAACAAAGAATAGTAACAAATCACAGCGGAGAACTTGTGAACAAATTTGTCAAAAAAGTTCAGTATTTTTCAACAACGTCATACACAAAAGGTTTTCCTTACCTTTCTGATCAAAATTGTCCTGTCTTCAGTAGCTTTTCCCACAAATATACTTCTTACCCAGCCAGCGACAAAATATTGGTAAGACTGCACAGGCTTTTGTGTGCTTTTAGTTGCTCCATGGTGAGCTTGCTAGTCGAGAAACGCAAATAGTTCACGATATCGGGGAACTCGATCTCCGGCCATTTGTCCATTGATTGCGAGTAAAAGTTGTCAATGACGACATAGGACTCGATTCCCGGGGTAAATTTTTAGTTTATCGTCGTACATCTGTCGATTCTCAGCGCTCGGGGAGTCACGGTAACCTCTCAAGGATGGTACACGCTTACGCTGTGTAGCCGCCATTTTGTTTGACCTGGCATGGCATGCAAGATGGTGGCGTGGTTACGCGTGCAAAATCTCTATAGATAAACGTTGTAATTTTACCGTGAGTTTGAAGGTCGAACAGCACGATGCAATGGCTTCTTTGTTACATGGACACGGTGTCCTCGCTGTCTTACCTACGGGATTCGGGAAGAGTTCGATTTTCCAAGTCTTTTCCATAGCGGCCGAAATGGAACGAGAGCGATTTCAAAGCCTCTTCGTCCCCTGTCTCTGTTGTCGTTTCCAGGCTATATTCTTGGAATTGATTTGACGCGAGGGCTTCGATGATGCGTCGAAACAGATGTTAGAAGCCCTCTTTTAGTTCTCAAGGCTTCCGGCTCATCATCACTCGCGACTTCGACCTCTATTTCCTTACGAACTATATAAAACTGTAACTTGAGATTTGTTACATTAATCGTATAAAGCTGAATACTTTACATTTCCTTCTTGTTTTAGTTGCGCGTGGTTTGCGGAGTCTGTTGGGGAAGGAGATCTTTTTATGATGATTCCTGTTTCAATTTTTTTTTAATTGGTAATACAATATCGTTTTTATTCACTCGTTTTTAATACCACATCGCTCTCACTCGCTCGAAGACTCACTAGTTCGCATTATGGTATTAAAAACTTGCGAATAAAAACGATATCAGGCTCTTAACATGTAATAATCTATATATATCAAGAACTCGCTAATGTTATTTGAATATTTGCCTTTTGCGGTTCGATATTCTGTTA
>BLAZ01000066.1:446493-448993 GCA_014633955.1 Acropora tenuis | reverse complement strand
CAGATTCGTTTTGTCCACATGGATCACTTGAAAGGAACTGGTGGCAACCCTTCTTGGGGTTCGGTGGCTGGCAGTAGAAAGAGCAGTCGAGGGGAGGAGTTGGTGGAGGCGCAAGCAGCCGAAGAGTATTGCCTGGTATTACCCGAGCCACTTCCAAGTGAGTTTAGCACACCAAGTTCTGAAAATAGTGTTGTTGCAGACAAGGCCGAGGAACAACTAGTGCCCAAGGAAACTGGATTCAGTATTGGGCGATCCTCTGCGGGAAAGCAGCACTCCAGGGTTACCATTATCATCACCGTCAGTACCAAGGTACCCTCGTCGTGAAAGGAAAGCCATGAGCAGGCTGATTTGTGAAATTTGATTGACATTTAGATTTTGTGGCGAACACTGAACACTGCTTATGTTTCTAGACTTGTTGAGTTCCATTGTTTGATTAGTGACTTCCCATTTGTTTTGGAGGAGTGTAATATATTAGGTTCCAGGCCTCTTATTTTGGTTATTTAGCAATGGCGGGCTTTTAGTTTGTTTACGGTTTCCATCCCGAAATAGTACAGATGACAAATTTAAACCTTAGCTTGGCACAGAAATTACTCTTTCTTGAGGACTTTTCTATTACATACAACACTGACACTTTCCTTGTTTCAAATACTAACATTTAAGATTTTGATACAATCTACTCACGAATTAGTTTGGAGGTATATCTGTTGATGTCAAAACCTTGGCACAGAAGTTGCTCTTTCTTGACAACTTTGCTGTCACATATAACAGTGTCATAACTTGTTTCAGATTTTTGATACGTATTCACAAAGTAGATGTTCTGACATGTAATATCTATTAGGAGAGAAATTACTCTTTCCTGAGAACTTTGCTGTTACATGTAACACTGACACTTGCTTCAGATATCACAAGATATTGATGCGTTGCATTTACGAATTAGATTATTGATCATGTATTATCTATTATTGACTTTTATTAAGTCGTCTTTACAAAGACTTGTGCTGGTGAATTGCAAGAGTTTCAAATTATCAAGTGTAAAAATATAACTTGTATCTGCTTGCATTCCACACTTTTCATCAGTCACACCCATTACTATAAGGAATAGAGTTACATGCTACTGCACATATAATAATCAGATAGGCGGGCTTTGGTGTTTTCATCGGGAGGGAGTGCTTGCACACAAAAAAATGTTTGAAAAGTCTTTTGTAACAGTAATTAAAAAATTTCCATCGAAACATCAACGGTTCTTAGCTGGAATATTGATTTGTTTTCTGGTCTTAGATAGTGGGATACAGGCAGAAGCAGTACAGTCTAAGAGTTTCCTTCAACAGTAGATTCAAACAAATAGGCACCTTTCAACGTCCTTTTTTTGCCAATGGTTTTTGGGCGCGAGGAATGCATGCAGCATTAGCCAAGCTCCTTCCCTTGCATCAATCCCTCACCCTTGGCTCTCTCGCTCGCTTGGGAAGGACGAAGACAGACTGGATGGTTTAAAATTTGATACAAGGACCTGCACTCATTTCAAGCCCTAATAGCCTGCAAACAGCCAATAACCCATTAATTGATTCAAAGGAAGAATATCTCGCAAATGACAAACTCACAATACCCTTCTGCAAGCAAGTTATGGCTATTTATACGCGGAAAATAATCTGTGCCTTACACAGGGCGCGAACTTGCCATATAAGCGATTACATTTTAACCAGTTAACGTCGTACAAAAGCAGCGTATAACGAAAGCCACGCCTTCTGTAAGAGTACGGTTTTGAGCTCACCTTAAATAACCTTCAGTAGAATCGCGTAGTTAGAGCTAAACTCGCGGTCTGATTGGCTATCAAAGAAGGGGTATTTACCGTGGAATTGCACTTCTGCATGATGTGATATTGCTGACGTGAGTCGTGAGCAAAAGTTTTAAAGTTTGAGCTATTTTTGTTCGAGTTTACTAAGAAATTTCAGTCATATGTTCTAACTTAAATTTTGTACAACGGTAAAGCATTCATAGGTTACCGGTGTTTTGGAGCTTTCTGGAGCGCTAACAACTGACCTTGACCGTGTAACACTGACCTTGCTCCTTATTTGCTAAAAAAATTACAGTTTTGACAGTTGACTTTGAAATGGCTTTCTGGAGCGTGCGCTCGTGATAAAACCAGTTTTTTTTTTTTTTTAATTCAATTATGCAATTTAAGGAAAATTCCTTAACTGAAAACCTTGAAAACCGATATCGCACTCATCGCTTCATGATTCGTGCGTTGTCGGTTTTCGCGTGCAATTTAGCGTGGAATTCCCTCACCAGGTAATGAATTTTTCTATAAAATAAGCCGCGGGACTACCGCGGCTTACATAAGACATAAATTTATACTGCACAAGCGCAAGCTTTTTCCGCGCGCTCGCACGACGGCTTTCCCAATTCCTTGATTGCTATGACAACCAACAACTGTACGACGCGTCTTATAAAAGCCGCCCTCGTATAAATGGTCCAGATTGTATCTCGTAAGCTGCAGCTTGTG
>BLAZ01000066.1:405594-408094 GCA_014633955.1 Acropora tenuis | reverse complement strand
TGTTCCTGATAAATTGACATCTGAGCAAGTCGAATTCTTTGTTATACAGGAAGTCCCGGACACATTGTTAGGTCATTGTACATCTGAAGAGTTATGCATTTTGAAGATTGCTACGGTATGGTCACTCACTATTGTTGGTAGCAATTTCCTGGTGTATTTGAGGGACAAATACCCCCAAATGTTAACATGTCTAGGAAAACTGAAAAATTTTCATGTTAAAGATGATACCCATGTTTGCTCCTGTTGCTGAGACTATGAGGAGAATCGACTTCAGTAGAAGAGAGAAGGTAGTTGAAACGTTAGAGAAGCTAGAAATACTTGAAAAAGTTAAATGCCCATCTAGTTCGATTAAACCTCTTATTGCTGTCAAGAAAGCGAATGGTGATGAGCGCATCTGCTTGGACATGCACCTCCTGGGGGCATGTCAACTGGACCCCAATCTTATCTAGGCAACAAAAGGCCTTCTGACCAGTCTTATTCAGGCCAATATCTCCATATTCCAAAAAGTTTCTTCTATACATTCCACATGAGTGTTCCATGCGCCAGTTGCGCTTTCAAGCACAACTGTGATGGGAGTCACAGGGCTTCCAACTGCATTTTTGTTTCTCCACTGAAAGAAGACTAACAAAATCTGTTTCCTCTACTACTTTGTCTCCAAACACCAATACCAAAAAATAGGTTTCTTACTTTTCTTTTTGTTACATTACTTTTCATTTTGTTAGGTTAATGTTTACTTCAGGTTTTCACCTTCATTATGCAGGACCTTGCATTTCAGTTCAATCAAAAACCTTATCATCAACATTGAACATCCCAGAGGCCGTTTGATACTGGACAAAGAACTCTCAGTTCAGAGAATGGCTGGCCCATTTCCAGATCCCCACTTTGAACCATGTCATATATCAACCCTTCGTGTTGTTCCCAACAACACACCTGGTTGATATAGATTGATCCATCATTTGTCTTCTCCATAGGAAAGAGAAAGAGTCGCTGTGGTGTGAGGATGCTACGGCAGAGCTCCGTCAAGTTTTAACTGGGAGTGCCAGTTCAAAGTTGCATACCTCTACCATACCTTTCGTTAGTTCATATGCAGAATGTCGGACGTAAAAGTGTTGAAAAAGGAGCATGAAGATGTAAAAAGTCAGCTTAAGAATTTGGTGAAAGAGTTTGAAGTACTGAGATCCAATATGGCAGACAAGGCCGACAAAGCAATAGCCCCAAACGAAGTGGATATCCAGAACCTTAGCGACACCTGCGATGGGTTAATGTCTTTTAAAATGGATACCCTAGCGACCCTGGACAATTTTCAGTCCAAACTCAACAACCTCTCCAACCAGGTCGAAGTGCTATCAAAGGCTCTCGACGATGCACTTCTCTAAGTTTTCAATATAATCTTAAAATTGTCGGAGTGCCTCAAACGAATGATAGGGAAACCGCTAATGAGACGGCCGAGGTTTGTATCAAGATCTTTAAGAAGATTGGGGTAAAAGTGTGCTTGGCAGATATCAATATCGTTCACCGGGTCCAACCAAGAAGTCAAAATAGCTGCCGTAAAAAAGGGAACCAAATAATATGCAAGTTTGTTAGAAGGATGGTAAGAGATGAAGTACGGGATGCCAGGTCTTGTATGGATCGCCTGACGGCCAGTGACTTTGGTCTGGCACCGGACTATGAAATGGATCAGATTGGAATCTTCAGTCACTTAATGCCTATAGATTACAAGAGCTATTAAGAAAAGGCAACACTCACCAAACTTCATTTCAGTACAAGCTCTGTTGGGCGAAGGGCACAGCTGTCTTCCTAAGGAAAACATAAACCTCTTGCATAATTCGCATCAATTATGAAAGTGATCTAGAAGACCTATGAAGCAGTGATGGATCTCAAGACAGATAAGTATTGCGAGTCTGGTTTAGTGAACTATTTAATATATTTCTCTCTTGCACAATACTGTGCGCTCGGCTTAATAAATGACTCTCAGTTATCTGTTTGATCTGCTGGCCTCGAATTTAAAGACTATTATGAATCTATGACACTGAAATGATTAGACCAAGAAATAAAACAGCTGAGAGTGCAATGAGAGTGACGTTACGCGAGCTTCCATACTACAGCTCGCGGGGAGATATGTGCTCTATTCATGGAAACTTCAACAATAGTCTTTCCTCTAATGTGAAGTCAAAGAAAAATTTAGACAAGGTGGCTAGCTTTCATGATCTAGACATTTTTACGTTAAAAGAGGATTTGGTCCCTATTGGTCCCTATGGTGTTGATAGTAATACATGTATTCAAAGCAGATATTTACATAGCTTTCATGTAATGAAGAATCAATTTTGCAAGTGTGATCTTGATCATACTCTTTCTATTTTCCACAACAATACTACTGGTCTAAAGAAGAATGTAGATAGCCTTCAATGCGAAATCCTTGATGAACTTGACTTTCATTTTCATTTACTTGGCGTCACCGAAACGAAAATTACAAATTTAAATGAGCATTGTACTATACCTA
>BLAZ01000066.1:388094-390594 GCA_014633955.1 Acropora tenuis | reverse complement strand
GGAGCTGCAATTTTGCCCCGGCTCCAACAACTGTGTGGAAGGCGCTACCACAACCAGGGAATCGAATAACTTACTGGTTTGATTCAAGAACTGTCTTTTGTTGGATTCAAAACGATAAACATTGGAAATAATACGTCAAACATCATCTAGACAAGATCAGGGAATTGAAAGCTGAGAAAAATTGAACACACAGTCCTGAAGCGCAGAATCCTGCTGACATGCCATGACACGTGGACTGACTGGAAACAAAATGCCTGACAATTGAGTCTGGTGGTATGGCCCTCACTTTCTACAGTTACCCGAAGAATGGTAGGCTCAATATCAAGCAACAGTCAAGAATAATGAAGCATCACTCATCAAACTAGTAAAAATCCAACTGAAAGTCACCCATGTGATGTCATCATGTGAAGGAAATTCAACCGAGACAAATTTTGCTGAAGTCATCAATTGTGGTCTTTTCAGCACTCTCCACTGCTTGCTGCGCATGACCACCTATGTGTTACGATTTCTTTGTAAAATAAAAAGACTTCTATTACCACGGAAGAGTAAAGAGTCAGAAGAACCAAACAATGACAAAGATGAACACACACTCAATCCAAGTGAAATCAGTCGAGCTGAGTTGCTCTGGATCAAAACAGTTCAAGCCTATTCGTTTTCAGAAGAGCTCAATTTCCTGAAGAACCAATCTCAATTGAAACCACAGAGTGTCGACCAATTTGCCCTTTAATTTGACCAGAATAAGATACTAAGATGTTAAGGACGGATCTACAGCGCAATCCTATCCTCCTGCCTTTGAAGCATCCTTGTCGAACTAATAATTTGTCAAACTCATGACAAGGTCAAACACAGCTCAGTCAATAACACACTAATGACCATTCAGGAAAGATATTTTATTATATCTCTCAGATAGTACGCGCGCTGTAATTGGCTAAATTAGCGGGCCGTATTCTACAGGACGGCCCGCTGTAGGGCCCGCTAAATATAAAATTTCGATAAAACATCATCTAGCGAGTTTTTCATGCCATTTCTGCTGCATAAACTTGTACTGAAAACTGTTTGAATCTTGCAAGCAACTATTTCAAACTTAACAGCCAAAAAGATTTAGTTTTTGGAATTTTGGCACGCCAATCTTTGTGGCAGTTGAACCTTCCGCTTGACTTTGACTAGTTTCCTTGCCCACGTGCCGGATTAACCTCAGAGATATAATAAATATCTTACTAACCTCGTTTTCTCGGTCCGTACTGTAAGTTACGGATCCTCGTTTTTTCCCGTTGATTTATGGCCCACGCGCTTCGCGCTTGGGCCACAAATCAACGGGAAAAAACTCGGTCCGTAACTTACAGTACGGACCTCGAACTCGGTTAGTAAGAGGTATGGATTCTTCCAGGGAGAAAAGCAGTGAAGCAAGTGTTGAAACGTCGCATTACCTGTCAAAGACTCAAGGGACTGCAGTACTCAAGCTACAATGTTCCAGATTTACCGAGCGTTCGTGTGTCCGAAGATCCACTATTCCCTCATACTGGAGTGGACTTTGCTGGACCTCTTTTCAATGCTACGTTTGTTTATTTACATGCGCTTCAACGAGAACGGTCCAACTCAAACTTACACGAAATCTTACAGTTGAGTCCTTCCTGCTGGCATTTTGCCGATTCAAAAGTCGTCAAGGGCTGCCTGCCACTTTAATGTGAAATAATGGTAAGACAGTCAAAGGTTCTTCCAAGGAAATAGTCAAGACAAATTGTTCGAAAGAGGTTTTACGCTATTTATCTGTCAAAGGTGTCACCTGGAAGTTTATAGTCAAGAAATCCCCATGGTGGGGTGGCTTATGGGAGAGGCTAATGTGGAGGGTTAAGTGATGTATCAAGAAGACCACTGGCTGGACCACATTATCCTAAGATGAGTTAAACACCTTGCTTGCTGAAATCTTGTTGAATCTGTGGTTAACTCAAGACCTCTAACTTACATGGAGGATGATCAAGATGGTGTGAATACACTCTTTCACCTTCGAACCTAATCAATGGACAACAAATAACTAATACCCCAATGATAGTCATTTTGAAGTTATCAGCACAAATGCTTTGTTGACTAGAACAGTAAGACATCATCGCCATCTTCTCAAGCACTTCACTGGCCATTGGAGGAAAACCTATCGGTTGAATCTGTGAGAGAGATGCGCAAATCTCAAGGAATCAAAAGGGAGTAGATATCACCATCTGAGACGTAGTCATTCTTCATTGACTCAAAGAGCAAGGCATCATCGCCATCTTCTTCAGCAGTTCACTGGTCATTGGAGGAAAACCTATTGGTTGAATCTGTGAGAGAGGCATGTGCAAATCTCAATGAATCAAAAGGGAGCACATATCACCATCTAAGACAGAGTCATTCTTAACAACGATTTCACAAACAGAATGTGTTGGAAATTAGCTAAAGTGGACGAGCTTCTACCAGGCAAGGATGGCATTATCAGAGCTGCCTAAGTCACAGTCGCTGATGCAGAACT
>BLAZ01000066.1:373094-378094 GCA_014633955.1 Acropora tenuis | reverse complement strand
GTTTTGTTAGTTTGAAAGCTTTCGAGGATATTGTAACATTCCTCAGCTGAGATTTTGCCTTCGCAGGTCAACTTTTGTTTTTCGGTTAATTTAGGTATATTCAAATTCTCAAGAAACTTTACAATGTTCTGACGGTTTTCCGCAAAACTATTTGAACTTTTGTATAACTCTCGATAAAAACGTTTTTGTTCTTGAAGAATGTCATAGGGATCTGTCTTTACGACGCCGCTTATTACCAGTTTCCTTATATGCTTTTTTACATGATTTCTTTTTTCTAAGTTTAGGAAGTATTTGGTACTTTTCTCACCGTGTTCATGCCATCGTGCTCGGGCTCGGATTATTATTCCGTTGACTTTTTCATCATAGAATGATTCGAGCTTACCCTTAGCCGCATTTAAATTGTCGCCATTCGAATCATTAGGGTTCGTTTCGAAAACCTGTTTGGCTTCAGTATATTCTTTTTCAAATTTTAATCGTCTTTCGTTTCTCTCCTTTGCCTTCTTTTTGGAATATTTTATAGCATGAGCTCTTATGTTATACTTTATCCAGTCCCAAATGTTACGGTGGTCGGAAAGTTCATTTCGGCCTTCCGTGATCCAAATTGGTACCATTTTTGTAAGGTCATCAGCATAATCATCATCCTCCAATATGGAGGTGTTCATCTTCCAGAACCCAGGACCCTTAACCGCTTTGTCCACGTTTCCAAATTCTAAATAGATAGCAGAATGGTCAGTTCTGATGGCGGGGATTATATTTGTGGCTTTGACCCAGTCATGTAAATTGTTAGAAATCAACCAATAGTCAAGGCGACAAAATATCGACGGAGATTGTTGACTCCAGGTAAAACTTTTAGTTTGCGGGTTTTTAACTCTCCATATATCTACAAGATCTAATTGACTTTGGACATCGTTAATGAAATTTATGACAGATTTCCTAGGCGTCATTATGCCCCCTTTTTTGTCCAGTGTAGGATTCAGGGGACAATTGAAATCACCTCCAATCACAATATTTTCTTCTGAATCTAAATTTTCGGTCTGCAGCTTAGTTAACACATTTTTGAAGAATTTAATGATGTCTTCGTCTTTGTTTGGTGCATAAATGTTTACAAAAACATACATTTTGTCTTTGATAGCGGCTTTAACAACGATATATCTCCCCGATGTATCTACAATTTGAGAGTGAATAACGCAATCCAGACCTTTTTTGATCAAGATTGCAACACCTCGAGAGTTTGAGCTCCCATGGGAGCAAATAAGTTCTGCACCCCATTCGTTTTTCCATTTTAACTGTGTTGACAATGTCGAATGGGTTTCTTCGCATTGAGAGACAATAGATTAAGAGAATGATCGGTCATTGTACCTGAACCGAGGAAGTGGTATTATACAAGAAGTCATATAAAACGAAACTGAAATCGATGTTATAGCAGAGTGCAAGAAAGTATAGTGCACATAAATCGATAATATTCGCCTAAAACAAATTATTAATCCACAGAAAAACATACAGTAACACATGAAGTAAGAATTTTCCAGAGCATTCACATTTCTAACTAAACAAGAAGGGTTAAATAGTTTAAAACTTATTACACACATAAATCTTATACTAAACTTAATTATTGATGTGCTGTCGCGCTGTGACCGCTTTGGCTTTGGTTTCCGCTGATTCTTGTGTCCATAATGAGACCGTAGTATGGGAGATTGCTTGTTTCTTCACCTCTGTAGATTTGCCCGTTTATAATTAGCTTATCAACTTTGAAATAGGCTGTTTGCTTTTTCTGTTTGGCCTTTTTCAAGATGGGATATAACGTTTTCTGTATTTCATCAATTTCCCGAGGGAAATCATTCGCAATTGAAATGTTAGTGTTTTTCAAGTTTTTAACAAAAGACCAAACATACTCCTTATCTTGAAAGAAACTGAATTTAGCTATAATAGGCCTAGGTTTCGAGTTCTGTCCTTGACTGGTATTCTTCTTAGTAGGAATTCGGTGAATGCGTTCGAAACGAATTTGTTCGATATCTTCCTCTGGGATCTTAAGTTTATCGCGCATCACTTTTTTCAATTGATCTTCAGCAGAAGTTGACTCACCTCTTCCTTCTGGAACATTAAACACTTTTAGATTTTCACGTCTTGTGTATGCTTCTAACCTGATGTTGCGGCACTCAAGATGTTTTATTCTAGCATTGAGGTCTTCCAGATTCTTTGCGTGGGTTTCCAGTATTACACACGCGGCGGTTGAAGACGAATTTAGGTCGACGATGTCTTTTTGAGCGGCGTTCAGGCTTTCTTGTAAACTTTTATTTTCTTTTTCCAATTCTACCACTCTACCTTGAATAGCCTCTAACTCGCCGAGTCTTGTTAGCACTTTGTCGAGCTTTTCACTGACTTCATCTAGTTTGCCACGACAATGGCCGTCGACTTCGTCGAACGCATCTTCCCAATCAGTCTGTGAGCCGCTTTCCCTTAACCGTTTACGACTATCGGCGCGGGCATCTTCTTTTCCCATGTTATTTAAGCGAGTGACAGCCTTCGTTGATTACATCATTTTACAAGTTTTGAATTTCATCTAAAGGAGCTAGCAAAAGCACGTCCGCCTTCATGCTAGTCTTTGGTGTAAATGATTGTAATAGCAATTCCATCAATTCAAATGATTTATAAGGTTGTGGAGTTTTCAAAAGTTCGATTTTCATGGTAGATTTATACAAAACAGCTAGGCCTCCCCCCGTTCCATTTGGCCTTGGGGGAGTTCCATTTTCTTCATGGGGGAGTTGGGTTGATCGAAAGAATTTCTCTTATATGCAATGGATGTTGCGTCCAAGTAGAAAGCAATTTCTTTCCCACACATCTGTTCCAAAGTTTTTTCGCATGTCTTTAGCAAATTTCACTCTTTTCCTGTGGTCATCTTCCGTCATAATTCCTTTTTTCCTCGTCTGCAAGTAAAAGCACCCCGCTGTATTTAAGTAACGCGTAACTGTTCTCGTTGAAACTTTTCTTTCTTCAATTCCGGCCTCCTCCATCAACCTTTTACAGGTAAAAGCCCGCGTCTCTTTTTAGCAGGACCCTGAGACAGAACATGAAGTGCCTTCTTTGCCTTTCACTTAGCTTGAATTTATTGCCTCTTTTCACAGAACTCCTTGCACACGAAGGAGTGCTACAATTTCCTTTCGAAATTCTTATAACACTTGCTGTTGAGATACCACAGAAACCAGGAACTTAACAAACAGAAAGTCCTTTAACACGGCGTAAGTAAAAAGCCCTTGCCCTTGTCACATTATCGATACAATGTTTAAAGACCATTCCGCTTGTGCAGCTTTTCTCTTGTAAATCTACACGATATTATATTGAGTTCCCTTTTTAGCAAAAAAAGAACAACACATTACTAATTGCGCATTTTCTTATCTGAATTGAGTCATTTAAAACTCAGACAACCTCGGTCACAAATAGTTGTGACACCTAGCTAGAATAGCACGGAAATACATACAGGCTATTAACTAAATGTTCCTCTCCTCCACCCTCCCTTGAATGTTGCTTCTGCCGGTTGCTTTTTTGCACTCCAATCGATAAACATGAATGTGACCTCAACACTGAAGGGGTTGAGGGGGCAAATGTGATTATTTGTTACAACATTTGTGAACGACACTGTGGCTTCTCAGGTGCAAGAAGATCCCTCAGCAACGAGTAGGTTTTCCTGGCTATCAAGCTCAACAAGGTTGGCACTTTATGGTCATCATCGATGTCATTCGCCAACATAAATTATTGTTCAACTCGTTTCACATAGGTTTCCCAGCTCTCTTTAGTCTCGTCAAAACTCTCTATCTTTCCAATAGCAGTCATAGTTTCTCGAACCCTAAATCATCGTCGCCACTGTCATGTCCTTGGCTTTTTGAAAGGCGCGTCGGTACGCATGTCCAATGTGAACCGGCCGCTGAACCAAAACACCACAGGTGGTAAGACGTTTGACAATCACTCTGGCAAAGATCTTACCAGCGTTGCTAAGGAGTGATATCCCGCGATGGTTATCACACAAATGTCTGTCACCCTTGTTTTTGTAGAGGTGAATAATCAGTGCATCTTTGAAGTCCTGTGGGACTTCTCCTTCAGCCCAGAGTTCTTTGAAGAGACGTGTTAGTTCTGCTGCAAGTTCATCACCATCATACTTGTACACTTCTGGGTGGATGCCATCCTCACCTGGTGCTTTGCAGCTAGACAATTCCTTAATGCCTTTGATTGGCTCATCCAAAATTGGTGGCTTGTCAAGTTCTGTTATCACTGGCCTTTGAGGTACTTCAGCAATAGAATCTTCACATATCGTTGACTGGCGGTTAAGTGGCTGGTTGAAGTGCTGTGCCCATCACTTTGTAATGAGGTTTGGTTCTTTAATTAATCAAAGTGAAAAACTGCTTGGCAAACATTGTAAGGTAAACCTAGATCTCAATGACTTGAAAAAGGCAAGAAATCCACGGCTGACACAGAGAGCAACCAAACAAGTCTCGGTCCTGTGGCGTGATCAAAGAAAAGAAACGTTTGTAAATCTTGGCCTTTTATTACTCATAGATCCTCAGTGTCTTGTTATGGCTTTTATCTCACACACCTAGCAGTTCTCAGCAAAACTCTTCAACATAGTGAACTGTGCTTTGCTGGTCTACCATCAGCTGTTTCTTACTGCCTCGCTAAGCTTGTTGATGTTCTGAAAAGGAAAGATGAAATTCTTAGAACACTGAGTGTTGATCTATCCAAGAAAGGAAAACTTGCTCTGGCTGGAATCGAAGTACCTCCAACAAGTACCATGTTCTTAAATGCTTTGATTACATCCTATGTGGGTAAGTTGAAAGAGAACATAGCATTAAGATTCCCTTCTCTGCCACTTGTACAAGCCTTTTCAATCTTCAACTTGCAAGTTCTCCCTGTAAAGGAAGCCCCAGATTTCAAGATCTACGGATGAACCACATAGCTACACTCTCAGATCACTTTAGCGCCACAGGGTATGTGGAATTTGAAGCCCTTAA
>BLAZ01000066.1:260196-262696 GCA_014633955.1 Acropora tenuis | reverse complement strand
CTCCTGTACTTTTAAAGATCAATTTATTCTTAATTTCGGGCATTCTGTTGCCGTAAGATGTTAATCGGGGCTTAAGCGAGATGACGTCAGCGGGCACATGCAACAACCTTGCAAAGCACACTTAAGTTTGAGGCTAAAAAGCATAGGGGAGGGAAGGGCATTCATACGTGACAAAGGCCATCTTGTTATCATGATTTCTCGGAAAGGCATTGAAACAGAATGTTTATTAATCCTGGGTTTCTGCGTTCCAAAATGGTGCCATAATTTGAAAGCTTTTCTAGGTTACAAATAATTTTCGGAGACTTTAGTCGTTTTAATTGACTTCAAACGTAGCGAATAACCCCTGCGGTAATTCTTGCAAACTATCCGTAAATTAAATGCTAATTCAGCGAAGCAATTTCTCAAAAACTCTATCTACGGTCGATAAATCTTTGACAACTATTGACGGTGCAATATCGAAGTTGAACCCGTAGAGTCCAGGTAAACGTAAAAAATAGTTAAGTATACATGCAAGAGTTGCAGCACAAGGAGATCAATGAGCTCTCTTCAAAAATTTGCCACTAAGTGGCGTTAACTTTTTGCTATTAAAAAGACTATTTATTGTTGGTGCTGGTCCTAGCTACATATAGTTTGTTACAAAAAATAAAGAAAAATCGCGAGCGTATTCAGACATATTATCGGCAATTTAAGTTTTGCTCTGAGAGGGGCGACGCACAGTTCACGTTGGTACCTATATTTAATCTGGCATATACACTATTTGGCTCAATGGATGTCCCGAGTGGATTCTGTTTATGGAGGACAGAAAATATCCGTTTAGATGACCCCACAGTAATCACAAGGAACCTCCACTTGAAATTAGCGATTAGCTTTTTGTTCTATTCATAATTTGGCCTTTCATCATTTGCGAGTCTGTTAGGTATGTTTAGGCCTTGTGCCATTCACCATTGTTGAGGACATGAATTGCGAGTCAATGGTTCTTCATCCCGGCGGTCAATGGCATTTAGACTAGAACTGTGGTGGTCTTTCTTTAGCACAATAGCTTAGGCATAGGTAACACACAATCCAGCTAATTGTTCCAAACATCAAAAAACCAAAAGGACACTGTCAGCTGAGGTAAAACCATTTCAAGCTAATTTGCTTATTAAAGGCATCTATGGCATGTCCCAAGATGAAACGTTTTAAGTTCCTTCTTTCATGGAGTTGTGGCAAGCAAACTCATAAGATGAGAGCGGTCTTTTTCATGGTTCTCTCTTACTTGTGTAATTCATTTTCACCTTCCCCTCCTTTTCATCCACCGTCGATTTTAACACGTCGACAGCCAATGAACAGATGGGTAAAATATACCGCCGTTTTGGCTAATTATCATTAATTGTTGTAAATTCTAGAAAATGCATCAATTTCGCTTTTGCTTGCTATTGATTATTGCGCATTCTTCCTATTGAACTACTCATGAGAGACCGCGGACACAATTGTAAAGTGGTAGGGTTAAAAACTCTGGCGAAGACAGACAGGATTAGGATTCACTATTCACCATTTATCATGCATTTGCACAATATCGTTTTTATTCTGGAGCCCTAAAAAAATTAACACAAGCACAAATGTAGAAGGCCCATAGCCCTACCAGTCCCTTTTCCTTCCGCGGTCCTTGCTCACCATGTAACATATTCGAATTATGGGTCATGGTTCAAAGCTCATGTACTTTAAAAAAGTGCAATCTTTTTTTTTCTTAATTTGTTAGATTCAAAAGCCACACATGAAATAAATGAGTTGCAATGAGACGAGAATTTCAGTAACGATTGTTTGTTTTACCGACTAGTCCAGTCTTGTTCACTGCATAATTGAATTTTCCTAGTGTAACAAATATTGTTTCCTCTTCGGAATTTAACTATCATTCAAGGAGTGCTCAGGAGTATGTTAATCATAACCATCTCTATAGATGGCTCAATAATTGTCTATAAGGCATATCCTATCTCCTTCTTCTCTCTCTTATCTGTGCTTCTTTCCTATGGTCGCCTTTGATTCACCTTTCCCTCCCGCCCCTCCCGATTTGTCTCCGTACTTACTTTTCCGTATATCTTCATCTCAGCTCAGTAGGAGTAGGTTATTCTTCTCACATACAAAACGTCTTGCCAAGTGATATAAATTGGTTTAATGGAATAAAGCATCGTTAAAGAAAATATTGAGCAGACTGATGACATCGCAAAGTTAACAAAAAAAGAAACAAAACAAAACAAAAGAAACTTCCAGGCTATCAATTGTTCGTCAATTTCGCGAAGGCTTTTGACAGCGTAGCTTGTTGCTTCAGGTGGCCGAACACAGTTTTCAAGTACCTATGCCTAATTCACCATTACTTTTAAACTATTCATGATTTGGCGCCCTTTTTTTGCAAGAGTAAAGGTTAACCACAGAAGAGTTTATTCTCGCATTTTGGTGAAGGTGTGTACTGTTGCCATGGCAACATGGCTGCTTAAAAACAAGGCTTAAAAAATGTTTTTTGTTT
>BLAZ01000066.1:220623-223123 GCA_014633955.1 Acropora tenuis | reverse complement strand
TTCGGCCCAATCATCATCGGTTCAGAACATGTTTCAATGACTCCATCTTGAAATGGGGGTAAGATACAAACATGTTCAACTATGAGCTGATGAATTTCTATACTTTTTCGGCCTCAAAAACACGGTGGATAAAAATTCTCACTGCTCATGAGAAGATGCGACAAGCACACCTTTAAGGACTAGTTTAGCAATCTCTTTGTCAACTGTCTCAACCTCTTTTGGGCTAAATTACGGTTCGGAAGGCAGGTGAGATTGAAAAAGAGTCCGATCAATTTGCATCCTATGACTATATACAAAATATGAGGGTCTGATGTCAGTTTGCCCCACTTTGCTAAATTATACTTAATCCTGCCAGCTTATTTGAGCCAGGTCTATCTAATTTAATGCAAGTCTATCTAAAATTATTTAATACAGTTCTCAGGTCCGGAATTATGCCTCAGACATGGTGCAATGGTAGGATTACACCAATTTTTAAAAGACTATTCTGTTCAATTCTGAACCAAAGACTTCTGGATCACGTTAAATCGCTTGATATTCTTCATGTCATTCTACATAAATCTTAAATTGATCTCTTAGGTATTAATCGCACAGCGGACCATGTCCTAACATTACGAACTTTAATCCTTAAATACGTTCATGGTCACCAGACCAAAGAATATGCTTGCTTTGTTGACTTGAGAAAAGCCTCCGATTCGGTTAGGCACGATGGTCTCGTGTACAAGCTATTACAATGTAATGTCAGAGGGAATTTGTTAGCCTAATGAAAGCTTATACGCAAATTCTATGTGCTCTGTAAGTCTAGGAAGTAAAAAATCGCGATCTTTTCAATACGCAAGAAGCGTACACCAAGGCTGCATCTTAAGCCCTCTGCTATTTAACCTGTCTCAATGACTAAGCCTTTTCATTCAACAACATTCTATCTGACCGCTTTGTTTTACCGAAATGGCATGAAACTTAATCTCTTCTATATGCATATGACTTGTCATTATATCACGATCTAAGGTAGGGCGTCAAAACCGCTTGAACACCTTATCCTCGTACTGCAACGCCCGGACGTTAAAATAAATCCTAAGAAAACTAAAATAATTATTTTCCAAAAATGCAAAAGGAAATGCGACTCTAGCTTCTACATTTGCAATGAGAAAATCGACATTGTCCAAAACTACACCTACCTAGGAACTTGCATCTCATCACTGGAAACTTTACTCTTTCACTAGACCATCTACGACAGAAGGCCCTCCAAGCCCTCCTCAGTTTGAGACCAAACACTAACTTCAAAAGTCTGAAACCTTTACTTGCATGAAAAAATTTTCGACTCCACGATGTCGCCAATTCTAGCTTAAAATAGTGAAGTCTAGGGTACCTTTGTTAAGTCGAATTTCAAATCCTGGGACAACTCTCCAATCGAAAAAGCTCATTTACAATTCTGTGAACGATATTTGGAAGTGCATAACAAAGCCTCAAATATGGCAAATAGAGCTGAACTTAGTAACTATCCTGTGATCATTGATATCAATAAAAAGACCTACGATTACTTAAGCTATCTGTAAGATAAAGATGACAATTCAATGGTAACAATCCCTACAAATATTAATTGAGCTTTACAACAGTGTTAAAAGCAGTTTGTACTCAATTTAAATGAAGTTGTCTGAATATTTCAATTTATTTGATTTTAGTTTCAATTCACACTGAGATTTGACACTGACCCTTAATCTCGCTGTCGCTCACAATGAGCGACAGCGAGATTAACCAACTTGTTGGCCTCATGAAAAAGATATATGTCTCTTGTTGGAACCAGACGCTTCAGCACTCACGTTAACTAAGCTTTTATCACTCCATCAAAAAGAATTATAGCCCTTTTGCTTACCGTGATTCAACACGACAAAATCCCATGAGAAGAGTTCTCCTAAAACTCAGAATAGATTGCCACAATCTACGTGTTGAAACAGGTAGGTACGACAAAATCCCCCTCGATGAATATGATATGTCCCCTCTATAGTGGTAATAAAATTGAGGACGGAACCCATCCCTTGCTAGATTGTCAGAGATAATCCTCGATGAGAGACATATTCCTTTCGAAAATTAAAACAGAAATTGATGATACTCGAAAATTATTGCACGAAAATTTGATATCACAACTGATGTATTCTAATGATTACTATGTTACAGTAACCTTCGATTAATTATGTTCATCTCATCGTGCTTTGAAATGAGAGACAAATTGATTTTACCAATTGGAATATTGCATAAATGTTATGATTTATATCAATGTTGAAATTGTACCCTGATAACTAAATTACAGTTATTATCCTGCTTTCCACGCCTTTGCAATTCTGTATTGTTATAGTCATGCAAATACGCTCACATTTGTTGTTGGTGATAAATTGAGACCCCTCCCATGAAGATAAATTTGTCACCAAGACATGTGACCAGCCTGAACCAGGGGAGATGACAGACGAGGTTGCTCGAACATAAGCTTGGAAGCCGTAAGCGCAACTTC
>BLAZ01000066.1:181639-186639 GCA_014633955.1 Acropora tenuis | reverse complement strand
ATGCTTTGGTTCTGAAATGTAAGTCAGAGTTTCTTGATACTCTGAGTTTGGACCTCGTTTGGAACTCAGTTAAAACTCACTGGGCAATTTCCCAAAGCTTGGGGCATCTCACATAAGTCGCATGCACCAAGGATGTTGTTGTCATCAGGAATAACATTCTTGTAGCAAGTTATGAATGCCAACCTTTTAACAGAATAATGAAAGCCCATAATTTTTGCTCTGCTCAGAGATGGAGGTGACAGCTTCTGTGTGTTTGAATTCATCTGGAGGCTTTCGAAAAGGTGTACAAGGTTCAAACAGGTTTTATTTTTGTGACTTTCTCAGAGATGGAGGTGACAGCTTCTGTGACTTTCTCAGAGATGGAGGTGACAGCTTCTGTGTGTTAGAATTCATCTGGAGGCTTTCGAAAAGGTGTACAAGGTTCAAACAGGTTTTATTTTTGTGACTTTCTGTCAGATGTTATGGAAGTTGCAGGTGGTGTTGATAATATCCACATACTGCTCCACGTAATTCTGTGCTGTTCCCATAGGACAACCTTTATGGAACCTGTTCCATCACGGCACTGATATTAAACGATGATGGGATTTCACACAGTTAACCTCAAATCACATCCAGTCATTTATAAAAGATTGCACAATTCTTAAAAAAATAAACCATAAATGAATGCCTTATCTGAAAAAATTCTCCATCTGCAATTTACCTTCAAGGATGCCCTAGAAACATTCTGAAACCATTGATTTCACTAAAAATGGAAGTTCAAGGCATTATTTTAGTTTTTGGAAAGTCTAGGGCAAGGTTTTTCATTCTTAAAGAATTTGCCTATTGGTGTAAATTATTGTTATTTGGTTCAAGATCCTCTTTTTTTATTTTTTCAAAAAATAATAAAATGCAAGTTTCTGTTAATATGAATAATATTTTTGAGCAATAGTTACGATAATAGCTATCATATGTGTTAAAGAACTGAAAATACAACATTGCTTATTTTGTTGGTCTTTACAAATGATACTCTGGATCTAATTATGTTCCTCTGGACACTGGATATGGAAATGTGATTATGATTTATCAGCTATTTGTGAAGTTAAAGTAATGAGGGCAGGGATGCTATAGATCCGCACCAGTGTGGTCTGGTTCAAATCAAGGACTGTTATGAAAACATAACATTATTTAGGTATTCTAGTTGGTGTGGAATAAATGGATGACAAGTCGCTTTGTTTATGCAAATATGCACATACCCATGCCACTGCTAATTCCCAGTTCTTCCTTATTTTTAATTAACAATTCACTACATTGGGTAAACATGTGGCCACCGGCCAGTTCTCTGTTTGCAAATAATTATTATATTTGGAATTGAAATGAAGATACACTAGTGAATAGCCACTTCACATCTGTTGAAGGGGGGAGGTCTGCAGTGAAAAAGCTGATGGGTTGGAATGCTAGCCTGCAAATAATTTTTTTCTGTAAGCCTGTCAAATTTCAGGCCAGTGACAAGGTTTGACCTGACATGCAGTCCATTTGGTGGGACAAAAAAGAGAAGAGAGAATAATATGTTTCACTGCAATAAAATCACTTTAGAAGTGTCTTCACGCACCTTCTGTATAAAAATTGGAAGGAGTGATAGTGTGTTTACATTTACTTTTTTTTATTTAATGCATTTTTAATGTTAAAAATACATATATACAGCTATAATAAAAGATAATAAAAGAGATAAAAATGCCATGACGAAAGCCTACAAGATGATCATGATGTCTAAAAGAAATTAAGGATATTCAACGAAGCCACGATATGGGAGCTGAATGAAAACAAATAAAAATGCATTACAGCCAAGATATGTCCACCTTTGCTTTTGTTTTTCTTAAGTGAAAAATGTATTTTTAAATTTCACATTATAACAGAAGAGCCCAGTCAGCATGTCTGGTCTGACTCAGCATTCGACAGTCAAAACCTCTAATTTGCTGGACAGATGTCCTACATCTGGCACTTATCTACAGGCTTGGAAAGCCAGCTGATTAACTGGATTTGTTCTGCCAAAGCACCGTGTGACACCAACTTGAGTGAAGGGGTGCCTACTGATATGACCAGGGGTGTCCTTGTTTGTTTTTTTTTTACGGTTTGTTTGTAATTCTTTATATAGCTGCCATGTGTGAAGCAAGTAAAAGGCATGACATGGTTACATCAAGACAATTATTATAATGTACAATCATCCATTCTTTATGCGTATTGCATTGTAATTCAGCTGCTTTGGCTCTTCCTGATTTGGAATAAGATCTTGGAGCTTATCAAACCAATCAGGTACTTTAGCTTGTGCATTTGCAAAAATACGGCCAGTGAGAACTTATTCTTGAGAAGGTTCTTGAGCATTCCATTCATTGTTTTTGGTCAATAACTAGGATCTGTATGGGACCTCAAGAATTAATAGTTGCAATAGCTTCCAAAAATTAGATCCCCTAGGATCTAAAGAGCAAGTTGGCAATATTTGTAGAAGAACGTTAGACTGCTGTAAAAGCTTAGCATTTTGAACTTTGAGCTCAGTGGTAAACTGGATGAAGTTCATGCATTAGAAGCGTTAGGTGAAGTGTCACAGAGTTGATGGATAGCATAAACATCAAGTAGACAGTTGTAGGTACAAAAATCATTGTCTGGATTAAGACATACTCAACATGTGGTATTTTCATTGACAGGACTATTACATGAAAAGATTAGCTATGAAGCTTCAACGATTATAAATTATGTGTAGTCTCCTGTGTGGTATCATGTCTCTCAACAAGAGTTTCTGTGTTTGACTATCCTCTCAGTGGGGTTACATGTGTGTGCCACTGTTTCCTCTCTAGCCTTGAAGCTGATGTCTCTGATTATTGTTTAACCTTGAGTTATCTCTTTTGGACCTTAGCACTAACCTGTTATTCTTGCAATAATTATTAATTTCAAATGGAAAATTGAAATCTACATTTTAGATCAGAATTGTTGCATTTCTTTCTTAAGCAGTAGCTAGTACTGCAACAAATAATTATGGCTCTGAACAATGCCAAGAAGATCAACACAGTCAGAATCACTATCTGATTCAGGGACGGATTCAGTTTTTGATGTGGATCTACAGTATATCTGGTGTTATCCGTGTGTCTTTATGAGGTGCATTTGGGTTTATAGTAGATAGCGACCAATCAACATGTTAACAAGCTGTTATAGTAGCTTTATTTATTTGTTGAAGGGGGGAGGTCTGCAATGAAAAAGCTTCAGTCATGTGAAGAGCAAATACTGCAATTGAAACAACAAAAAAATCTACCAATTTTGAGCCAAGCTGGTGCTTAATACCTCAGGTTGGTATATGAGCTTGTATCCCAATTCACTCATTGTTAATTTTTTGGTTCCTTTGTGAAAAATTTGTTAAAGTAGCACAAAAGTGGTTTTCTCTCTCAGAATCATAGTAAAACAAGCTTAAAATGGTTGTGCAAAAAATTGCTTAATTTGCATAATTTACCAGATAATAGTCCTTTGTTATCGCAGTCTGCCCTGAAAATACCACACAGTTTCTGATTTTTTATTACACCCTATCAAATTTACTGTTGAAAAAATGACATCTTTTCTTGGTAATGCATATTTGAGTTGCTTGCAACTGTTATTGAGAGCTTTGGTTTGGAGCATACAGTAGTTCTGGCCTGGCTGAACAAATGGGAGCTTTCTCCTGCTGGACCTCTAGAGTATGAAGTATGCTCCCCAGAGCCATCCCAGCATCCAGTAGGAATGGTGATGTTGCCATCCTTTTCACCTGACGACTTAGTTTTCTTTGAAGGCAGTTCACTGACCTCAAAGCAATACCCATTTGAAGCTTGTGTTGATCCCAGGCTCTGTTGCTTGAGGAAGGGTTACGTTTTTTACAAACGTTGGCCATGTAGAACTTATATATTTAGAACAAATTGAATGGTAGAGTGTAATGTGAAGTGCTAATTTTAGATAGAGTGTAATGTGAAGTGCTAATCTGTTGCTTGAGGCTTGTTCCTTTTGACATGGTGGCTAACCCATGAAGCTTTTTTTGAACACAACTGTGAACCCTCATGATTTTCCTTTGCAAGTGTTTGTTTTATGAGGTGCATTTGGGTTTATAGTAGATAGCGACCAATCAACATATTAACAAGCTGTTGTAGTAGCTTTATTTACAGCTTCAATATCCAAGTCAAGCTGTGGATGATCAAAAAGAGGGTTTTCCTCTTTGATTTGCTTAGCAAGGAAATCTTTCAAGGCTTCCTTAGTAAGGTCAAATAAGCCAGGGTCATTGTTAAGTTTGACTGTACCATGACAAGGCATACTACCTCTATCTATACCAGTGCCATTTTGCATCAAGAGTGTGATAGAGTCAATATTTGACAGAATGTATCAATCTTTCAGTGAAAAACCAACATGGTTTCTTTATTTTAACTTGAACGTGGTGTTGCAAAGTCCTCTTGTCGATGGTGTGGTAACTTTGGCTTGGTAAATGGTGTTTTGGAGTGTTTTGTTGCAGTTTCCATCCAAGAGGCATGTGTTCGGCTTCCAGCAGTTGCAGTTGTTCTTTTCTTCATTGTGTTTGGAGCTGTTAAAGAAAGCATGTATGATGTACATATTTTGAGGTTAATAAATTTTTCCTCACTGGTGGAAGAAAAGACAATTTGGATGAGGCCATGTATGGGTTTAAATGGAATGGAAATCTGACCCGCGATAATAAGGGCCTCAGTTTATTCATTCAAGTCATCGCTCATGTGTCCTTTTCAAGACAACAGACCTTTGACTCCTGCTCAGTGAAACTTTAACAAGGAACTTAGCCAAGCTTGCATAGTTGTTGAACATGGTTTTGGCCAAGCCAAGGGAAGACGGAGATGTTTGGACAAGAGAATGGATGAGAATACAGAGAGAATTCCAAATACTATAATCACCTGTTGTGTATTGAACAACATGTGTATTTTGCTACAAGATGATTTTGATGCCCCTCAAGGAAACCTCTGTCTTGACCAGAATGTGGGGAAGGATGA
>BLAZ01000066.1:129559-132059 GCA_014633955.1 Acropora tenuis | reverse complement strand
TTTATGTCTTGCCATGCACAAGCAACTAAGTTTTCAGACTGCATGAAAACAGGTAGGTCCCCCTTTTGTAGATGTAACCTTGCAAGTAACAGTTACTTTGGGATCTGTTTCCTATTGGCTTTCACTGTGCCACAGGCACCAATATTCATTTCCTCCAGTTTTTTGAAGAGAATGGGAGCAGAGTAAAAGTCATCAAGGTGAACAATGTGGCCCTTCCTCTCATAACCTTCAATTAAGGACAGCACAACTTGTTCTGAAAGGCTAACTCCTGCTACTCTGCCAAATGATGTTTTGCCACTGTAGACAACAGACTTCAAGCAGGAGCCACTTTTAGCCTCAGTGAGAACAAATTGTTTTATTACCCATGTTGTGGGTTTGGCAGGTAGATACTGTCTCAAAGCAAGTCGACGCTTGAACTTAACCATGCTTTCATCCAAAGACAGGTCACATTCGGGGTGAAGCCATCTGTCATAGGTTGGGTTCACAATGTCTAAAAGACACTGTATTTTAAATGAAGGGTTGTAACCATCTTTCCCCCTCCTAACTAGCTCTTCAATGTTATTGTAGTGTAAAAATGTTTGCAACAGCTCAAAGCTGTTGCATAACATAACAGAAGAAAATGGTACAGCTGTGAGCCAAAACCCACTCCAACAATCTGAATGTGCAGGTTTCTGACAAAGTCCTATTGCAATTTCTAATGCTACAAATGCTCTTATTTCATTTGAAGATGTATCATTCCAGGCATGAAAGCTAAAGGTGCTACAAAGTCAATGGTTGTATCCAAATATTGATCAGCATACCTGTTTGTTTCATTTGAAATAAGAGTGAATGCTTCATTGGGGAAAAAGGTATAAAAGAAGTCGACTGGTGAAAATTTGGTTGCATCAACAAGGATTCCCGGTCTTTCAGTGTATTTTGGGAGGTATGTAGATTAGAATGGATCAATGTCTTGGTGGATCTCCCGCTGAATTTCAGGCCGGTGAGCTGCAGCTCACCGGTTGCTTCACCTTTGCAGCAAATTTGTGTATTTTGAAAGCTATGTAGATTAGAATAGATCAATGTCTTGGTGGATCTCCCGCTGAATTTCAGGCTCCTTCACCTTTGCAGCAAATTTTCCTCATTAGCTGACAATTCCATTTCACTTTCGATCTCATTGGTGCTTTCAGCACATTCCGCTTCATGGCCAGTTTCGGTAGTGACATCTTCGTCGCTACTACCACTTTCGCTATTCGAATAGCTGTTGTTTTCATCCCTTTCTGAAACACTTTTTCGAAAAATGGCTTCCATAACTTCTGCAGATGTATACCACTTTCCTCTTGACGCCATATTTAAATCCCAAGATTCGGAAGCGATCGAAAAGTCGAAAAATATAGGTTCTTCCTTCAAGTTTGCTGTTGAATTTGCATTTAATGATTGAATACAAGGGAAAAGCCCTTGTTAACACAAGACTCAACACAATTGGCCCATTAAAAGGCAAACCATTATTGGCTTATTACATCTCTTTTGTTTGGGCGACTTTAATCGCCTCTGGCAGGGAAAGGGTTAAATGTCATGACTGATTTACCAGTAAATTACAACTTACCTTATTTTCGCCTTTTCAAATAGGTTTTCTCTCTCAGGAACAAGTTTACACAAACCATACTGTAAATGGTTCTCAAGGGAGGCGTACTGTTGGAAACACCTCACCCATCCATCAATTGGGCAAGGGAATAGCTTCGGTGTTTTCTCCTGGGTATTGGTGTCATTCTCCTCATCTTGTAAAGGCATCGTGCATTCCTTGGTCCCTGGAGCGGAGCGGGTGCTGGCAGAGATCTCCACGAAGTCCCCATCAGAGAAGCTAGCACTAAATTGAATTTGTAGGCTATTTGGAGCTAGGGGCGGAAAGCGAGGGAATATATGTTATCACTATATATCATATAATTCTATATATCAGGGAATTGTTTAGCTCCAGAGCAGGGGAGAGTTGGAACTCAGAAAGTGTGTGCACTGGCTAACATTTTATGCTGCATTCTGATTGGTTGAACTACTACTAGGCTTTATGTTATAGCCCACTAGTAGCGAAAACCGCCTGCCATTTTTGCAATGTTTTGGCGGCAAAAAAGGATTTAAGTGGAGCTTGAACTAGCGAAAGATGTTTGTCGCGAAATTCTTTCAGTTTTGACCAACCAGAAAATATTCCTCTCGCCCTTCGACCTCATGAGCTATTGACTCAGAGCTCATTGGGGCTCGAGGAATAATTGTTAAATTGCGTTTCGACTTTAACAGACGTTACTAAACTTTCTCCTTGACAATCCTGAAATCCTTTGAGCATTATCTATTGATTCTGAGTTTTATTTGAGCTGTTTTGCAATTATTTTGGGCAAAGGTTCCATTGTTTTCAGTCTTACATTACATTACAAGCCAAATACAGAAATCCAGCTGACTGTCAAGCAATTTAACGTTTAACTTTAACGAAAGAATTTAACCATACCTTGCAGCTGTGACAAGAGGAACGTCTTCC
>BLAZ01000066.1:107295-109795 GCA_014633955.1 Acropora tenuis | reverse complement strand
ATGTGTTCCTTACATGAGTGTGACGGTTCAATAATTATTTCAGCTCGATCGCTAAGTACCTGTTGATCGGGGCGCTGTTCTAACGCGACCATTTTTTCCACTTCCCGAGAGGGTCAAGTCAACTAACATGTAATAATTGCAGTGTAATAACCTAAATGAGAGGACACTTGTTCTGGTCTCAAATAGGTGTACTGAGAACTAAATCTCTCCCCAATAATAAAAGGACCATTAAGAACACTTACTGGGGAAATTTTGAAGTCGTGCGATTGTGTTCTTTAGTTTTCTAAGAGTTCCATTCAGTTATCCACTTACTCTATTGGCAGCATGTTTTTTTAAACCTTATCTCGTAGGTATATTTTGTTTTTTTTTGTTCAATTACCATCTTGTCCTAATTAACTTACAGCCCTAGATATTAAAAACAACCAAATGTGGTAACTGATCAGAATTAAGATGGGTTACTGGCGCATCCCAGTGCATGTGCACTGGGAAAGAGCTTCACCAAGCAAGGCAAGGTATGGTGCTTTTCGTTGAATGGCATGTACAGGAACATTCATCTCCAAGTTTTGGCAAATACTCTGCAGCATGCCAAGCTTTAGCTTCTTCAACGTGTCGTTCTTCACCATGGTACAAATATCGAAATGATCGAACATTATTGGGTGCTGAAGCGAGATGGTTTCTAGGGCCAAATTCCTTGTCATCGTGAGGTTGATTTCCTCTTCGCTGGCCTGAACATCGCAATCATCCGGTAGTTGTTTCTGAACCTTAGCAGCAAGGCGGGAGAAGTAGGAGGAGATCTGCTGTGGGCTCAAGAACTCTGCAACGTCCTTGGGCACACCTCATCTCTCTTGCAACCACTTCCCCATCTAATTTCCTGCCTGAAGTTTGGCCAATGTTGAATTTAGCATCAAGGTGTGCCTTCTGCTTCTCACTAAACCTGTAGGCCTTCTTGGTTGATGTGAGAGCCCAGCCTTCCTTATTACAGCAATCAGTTTGACATTCACTTCCTGGAACTGGTTGCAGAGTTGGTATAGTTCTTTTTCCAATGCAGATTTATGTGCGATCTTGGCCAGGTCTAGCAAACATCTCTTCTCTAAAGACTTTGTGCATTTTTCTGAGGACAAGTGTTTCTCTAAGGCAGAATGCCCGTCTTGAGGGCAGGGAAATGCTGCTGTTTCATCGCCAGAGATCTCTTCATGCATCTTAAACACTTCAGATTTCTCTGTAGTCTCCTACTCCGTTTTTACGGGCTGCTTTTTGCTGAGCGATTTAAAACCACCTGCGGAAAATGTTGACCCCATCGAGCGATAACTTCACTCTGAAAATAGAATGATGCTGTGGTCACCAAAAGATTCCGTAAAGAAGACGTTAAATTGTGGTAAATTTTTTATGCAATTTTGCAAAGAAAATCGGTATGACATAGACCATGCATGTAAAAAAAAATATTGCTATGTAAATTGTAATTATGTCACAGGAAAACAAGGAGAAAAGGGCAGCGGGAAGGAAGGGATCACTTAACAAACACATGATCGACAAGAGAAAGAAGAATCGATGGATGGATGGTTAGATGGTCGGGTGGATACACCCACGAACACGGGTGTGGTCGAGTATGGACGGGGGACTCGCGCACGGACAGGTGGCAAAGGAGATTACAACATATCAAAAATATGCTACTTGTCAACACTGTATGTCGCTCACTAGCACTTACCGGACGATTGCTTCTCTAATCTGTTATCTTTCCCACCCCCGATTCCATAGGCACGCCAAGCTGTAATGCTTTCGGGGTTGAACTTAAAATTGTTGAGCTTGCTGATACCTGGAATCTTCCTTGCATCATCAGTGACAAAATCCTTCATGCTGTCAATTGCAACTACTCTCACTCCTTCGATGCCTCTGTGGGAAAGAAGAGCTTCTTGGAACTGACTTCCTGTACACACGTGTTGCCTTTGTTAATGTAGACCCTTATGTGGCAAGTCTGTCTGCGGCACTTTTACCTCCCTGCGGATCAATTCCTAGAACTTGGACACCAGTAGATTCTGCAATGGCTGGACACGCTAGGATTGTACATGACAACCGGCGTTATCTTGTCTGAAATATGCCTTCGTTATTTCGCCGTATGTCAGCTTTAGGGTCTTCAGAACATCCTGCATGATAGCCACAACCTTTGGACTTCCTTGGCTGCACGACCGGAATACATGGATGAATCCCTGCCATTCAAGAAGGCCATTTACGCGACGATAGACGACTGAGATATGCCAGGAGATGCCTTGCTTGACAAACCAGTCTGCCTGAGACTCCCTGTATTTGTGAGGCAGGAACTTCATGGCCCAATCGATTATGATTAGAACCGTTTCCTCGTCAAGTTGATCTAAGACGTCATACCACGCTTTATCTTGGTTATGCGATCTTAGGATGTGACGTCTCCATGCGAGAATAGCAAGTTTTCCTGACTTCATCTGATACACCTCTTCATCTTTGTCGGCAGCCGTTGGAAAAATGGCTT
>BLAZ01000062.1:52697-60197 GCA_014633955.1 Acropora tenuis | reverse complement strand
CAAATCGAAATCAAAAATTTTCATAGTCGCAATGATATGTTTTAGTCCCTCTGTTACGTTGACAAAAATATTATTTTTCGTCAACAATAATGATATATCTCACATAAACGTTATCGAGTGTCCCTATATGAGTAAATTCATCAAATTAATGTATCGGAAATGGGGACTTAATTAAACGATTTATAGGGTATGATCCTCCCAGTTTCCAGCGCTGCTAATTTAGAAGCGACAAAAGTATGAAAACTTCAGGCAAATGTTGTCTCATATTTTATTCATTGAGACTTTCTTCCCAGCGAATGTGCCTATTTAACCTTCTTGAGCAGATGTTAAACGTGTGTTGCACGTGCAGTACGATTAATTACTTATTTTAACCAATCAGTGATCTGCGGCCTTGTCGTTGACGTCACGATGCAAAGTTCCAAACATTTTTAAATCCACTCTGTAACCTAGGGCTGGAGTAGTGAAATACGAGTGCCACATAAAGGAACGCGTGGGAGGTGTGAAAGGGCGCAACTACACTAGCCACATTGACTCAGTGAGGAAGAAATCTGGCGGGATACATTTTCTATAGCAAAAGAAAAAAAAGTAGGTAAGAATCGCGTGCAATTATGACAACTCTTCTATTACACTTATTTTTTTTGTAACTCGTACGCGAGCACAAGGTGAGAACGAGTAAAGTTGTAGTTGAACAGGATGTAGCCAATATTGCTAAGTGCTTGTTTTAATTTTTTACTTGCCTTAAAAAATTGATTATCTTACTAGCTGTGTGATGATGCATTTAAATGTGGCTACGTCGCAGGTTGTCGTCCAAATAGAACAAAACAACTTGAAAAGCTTATGGCTCTGAAAAAAAAAAAAAAAAAAAAAGAGAGTTTATCGTTAAGGTAAAACAAATAAAACGAGGCTAGTTTGGAAGTAATTCGTTATCAAGAACTCACATTTCGTTTAAGTATGCAATTACATGCCAGCGCATCGATTTGAATCTTGTTCAATATTTCTTGTCTTCGTACGCTTATCCGCAACTTAGGGTGCGTTCGATTGACCTTATTCAGGAATACGAATACGATTGTTTGCTTCTAAAAAAATTACGCCTACGAGAATTTTGATGCCATCAAAACACAAAGGAGAATTTCGGCATCGTTTCTGGTCGAAACGTTTCAGATGTGTCCTCCTAAATTCAAAGTACCGTACCTTCAAACAAAATTCTTGGGGCAATTCCTTTTTTTCTTATTCTAGAATACCGTCAAACGAAGGCGCCCTTAAATTAATGAGATTAAATTATTCCATTTAAAATTTAACAAGTTTTCAGCAATAAAATTTGTTTCTATGTTGGAATATATTGTAATTGTAATGTATTCCTTTATTTAAAATATATTCGATTCGTAATATATTGCGCTGTTCTCCAGGGCAAATTGTTTGAATGAGCTTTCACCACCGAAATTTGCTTATATGTAAGAATATATATTTCTACTATTTATGTAGGAATATTTTCGATTCGTAATGTAGTACGCTAGTCCGCAAGTTAAACTGTTTGAATTATTTCACCCCTAATTCAATTTAACAAGCTTTCATCACTGAAATTTGTTTTTATGTAGGAATATATTCGATTTGTAATGTAAGAAATGACGCACGGTGTGTAAAAGAGGTGTAAATTTTATAAGAAACTTAACAGTATTTGCCTTACACCTGACACAAACAATCATGAGATAAAAAGTGCTCTTTTTCCCTTTCGTGTAAAATGCACGGAATATAGTCCAATTTATACCTAAAATTGCCAGGTTTTGCTCCTGAAAAAAAAACAAAACAAAACAAAAAAAAAACACAAATTGAGAAATTTCTTGGTCTCAATTTGGATATTTCTTTTGTCGAAACATTTTAACTAGCATTTCGCAACAAAATTTAATGCCAGAATGTCATAAAGAAACATGAAAATTTAGTCAAAGTCTGGAATTTGAAAACATTTATCGACGAGGTTTCGACGCCACTTCACCTCATTACCAATGCAAGTCAAAATTCGAAGGAACAACTTAAAAAAAAAAAAATTAAGGTAGAAAAACTGCAGCAATGGGAATACCTCCTTTGGGGCTGCGGGTATAATTTTCAAAGGCAGAATTAGTTTGGCCATCTGCTGCGTTTCGATAGCCACATCGAAATTAAGCCACGCACACTGGATAGAAGCAAACCAATCAATCAGTTACAGTCATAATTATAAAGAAATTTACAATTAAATTTGTATGCTTCCTCTTATTGAATGCTATGTATCAAAAACATCAAGTCAAGCCTTCGCGTAAACAGTCTGACGGACTTGATTGGCCCAAACCTTTTCACCTGCCTTTTATTTTTCTAGAGGTTTTTCCTTACCTATAGCCTTAGGAAATGATAGGTTTCCCTTTTGTTTCACTAACTTTAAATTTTGACTAGATAATGATGTAAAGTGACATCGAAACGTCCTCAAAAAATCGTTTTAAAGTCTTAGACTTTTAAATTTTGATGTATTTTTCATGAAGTCTTACGAAGCGTTCAATTTTGCTGTGGAATAAAAAAAATACTAATCCAGCGAAAAACATAATAAAACAAGATTTCCTTACATGTCCCTATTCATTATGCATACACTTTTTGTTCTCAAGGAACAACAGTGGAAACAATGGATGGCCGCTCACTTTGCTTTCAAGGCAAAGGTGAACACCTTAGTTTCTGAACATACATGCATAATGAAACAGGGACCTGTACGAAAATTTTTCTTAAAATGATAAAACTATTTGTGCCGTATCCACTTTAAAGAGTGTTTTAAAATCTGACTCGACTCGTGAGTGAGATATAGCAATTACAGAATTCAGGGGTCGTTCTCGGCGTAAGAAACCATGAAAGAATAACTAAAACATGGCACGAGCTAACAAAACAAACAAAAAAGATGTCTAAAAAACAAACAAACAAACAAAAAACAAACCAAAAAAACAAACAAAAAACAAAACAAAATAATCAGGCTTATTATCGTATCAATAGGGCGTGCTATAAAGAGGAACGTATAAAACGTTTTCAGAGATCAACTTCTCTTCAAGAAAGGTCTTAGCCCAAAGTTGTTCCTCCAACAGGTCAGATTTCTTAAAACCATCTTGAAATCTTTCTTATTCAGATCTCCTGACAGTACCACCTTCTCTCGATAGGGTTCAAGAACCGAATCGAGAAAGATCTTGCATGCACTGCCGGTATTTATTTACCCATTTATGCGACGAGCAACCTTCGCTTGTCATTGTCAAGTTTACTCCCCATTAAGGATTGCCTGAATTATGTCCGAGGCAACAAAGATAAGTTTAATGTCGTGGACGAACACTTATTGCAATAAAGCAGGGTTCAACGTCCTGAGTATAAGCATCCATTCAAAAGCAAGGATCAGCATCATTGCGAACAATGAAAACCACTGTTTCAGTTGTGACTCCAGAATTGGATATGGCACTGGAGGTTTCGAAGATGACTCGAAATCCATGAAATAACGAGAACGATTCGATTACAGGAGTAATCATAACCATTACAATTTCCTCAAATGTGATTGGTACATTAACTGCTCTATTTTGCATTAATTATTCTGCAAAGTTGTAATCGGACAGTGTAATCGGATAGTTGGCTGTAATCGGACACCTGTAATCGGACAATTACATGAGCCAATCATATTAAGTCCTGTCATCTAAATCCACCAATCACCACATTGATTACAATCACTATAGCAACAAAAACTTACCCATCACGGCTGGGGCTTTTCCAAAACGGCGGAATTTTTAACTTTAGCTAATGTCTCTGCTTGAGATATTTTCCCCGATGTGAGTTTTGAAATATTTCTATTAAAAGTTTTTTTTTTCCAATTAAAACTTTCTGTTTTTCGGAAATTGTAATGGTTATGATTAATTGGTAAAAGGACATCGTGTCGTCCAATTCGGTCTGTAATCATACTCGTGATTAACAAATCGGACTCCAGCTTAGCGGTCGTCCGATTTTGTTAATCACTCGTATTATTACAAACCGAATTGGACTCCACTCAGTCCTATTACCATTATAAAAAAAGTAATTGATTGCAATGGCTATTTTTCTATTTCATTCTGTCTTTGTTTTTTTGTTTTTGTTTTTGCTTTTTTTGTTTGTCTCCTGTTCTTCGTGCGCACATAAAAGCAAGAGGGATTAAGATTGTTTAGTCTAACACGACGAGGCTGTAGTTTCCCAACACTAAATCGACTGGCAAAACTCAGCCAAAAAAACGCAATCGCTTTGTTAGAAATGATTTTTACACGCTTGAACAGAGATAGACTTATCAACAATTTGAAACTGATTCTTAACTTTTGTAGCTTATGAATCAGCTTATTCTTGACTCCAAGGGCTGCACAATAATATTTTTGTCTCCATGTTGGACACTATATTAGCCAAATTTTGAAAGACTTCTTACTTCTTCAGCAAGAAAATCAACTATAGCAAAACAACATAACGTTTCGACGACTTCATGTCAACATTGTGAAATGAATAAATTACAATTTACGGAAAACGCATACTTATAGATATTAGAAGGGGAAAAATAAATAAGCATGAAAGCATTCACTCACTACCATTCGCGCTAAACTCTTTCCTGATTGAATTCTTTCATGCTAATTTGTTTTCTCACCTCTAATATCTATAGATATGCGTTTTCCGTTATTTCTAATTTAATCAATTCACAATGATGGCATGAAGTCGTTCATGTTGTTTTGCTATCGTTAATTTTCTTGTTGAAATGTTTATTTAAATCGTTCTTATTTCTTTCCATCGTAACAATTGGTTTTCTTACTTGCTATATGATGATGCATGTAACTACATGCATGGTAGTTTCTTCAAATAGAGGAGAATGCTTTCGAAAGTTTATCACTCTGGGAAAAAAAGAACATTTATTGGTTAAATGAATTAAAAGAAGAATTTCCGGCTTGAAAGTTATTTGTGATAAATGTGAAAAACTCGAACTTCGTCTTGATAGCTCAAACTGTCTACGTACACTTCCTGTCCTCCAGATCTTTCCCTTGTCCGCAAACTTAATTAAAGTTAGTTTCGTGTAGGACTGAGTATTCGTATTACGATGAACATACATCTGTTACTGAAGGGCTATATATCTTGAGAGATTTTTACAAATTTTCAGTGCAGTGTACATTTTCAATGTAAGAGGGAAACATGACAATGAAATAGCCTTGGAATCACTGAGCATGATAAAATGAACTAAGGCAACCATGACAAACGCATCCTAACTACATCCATACAAACTGTTGATATCGTCGGCGCCGCCGCCGCCGCCGCCGCCGCCGCCGCCGCCGCCGCAACTATTAATGCGGAGCTTAAGATGGACGCAGTGCTCAAAAGAAAACGGTTTTTTGACGGGGGAAGCCTGGAGCGAGGACACAGCCACCTTGGGGAGGGGGGACAAATAAAGATTTAGCGGGTGGCGTTGAGGCCTCGTCTGACGCGTTTAAACAAATTTTCATGTTATAATTCAATAGCGCCTTAAAAAAGAAGAAAACAACAAAAAAAGCGAAAGGTGTTTAAAAACAAACGAAGTCTTGCTCGACTGCTAACTAAATGATATTGTATCAGACGAGGAATTTGCTGTGCTTTATGACTCTAGTTTCTCTTAGAACCCCGAATTGTACTTGCGATAAATACGGAACTCAGTTCGAGTTGGACCACATGGAAGATTCAGAATGCGAAGCAGAGTCCAGAATGAAGAAACCCGATATACTAGCCTTAGCAGTAATATCAGTTATAAATCCCAGATACATTCAAGTGTTATCAAGGCTCCGTTTGGGAGGGCATTGAAGGACTTTGTGTATTGTTGCGTCGTTTGTCTTATCTATGCCGATACTCGGATTTAATCCCACGTTTCTGTCGGCCAGTCCCAGTTTTGAGTATGATTACCAAAAAAGTCTTCGAGTTCATCTACGCAATCCACAGTCACAGAATCTTGCAACTGACTCATGAGGGTCTCAATGGGGTTAACCGTCAACCGTCAAATGGCCCAAAAATTAACCGTCAATCGTCAAAAGAGGAACATTTTTACTGTCAACCGTCAAGTGAGCAAGGCAAAATTAGCTGTCAAATTTCTAAGATAACGATCGTGACCGCTTTGGGTCAAGTCATGCTGTTAATAATTCATTTGATCGTTTTAATATATCACAGAGATACATATTTGTGTTTGTTAGCCTCGAGTAAAAGCGACAGAAGTCTCTGACTGGATTAACCTAAAAAAGATACCTCCCAATGATGGGATAAATTGTTATTACTTAGCACATTCAGATGCACAACAAAGGCCTTGCTCTTGGCAGCTACGATTCCAGCTAGGATCAAACTCTAGCCTCGCCTCAAGAATGTCACTTGTAGACTTCACTCATGTCTAACCGCTGACTGATTATAGCTCAGGGCCTGTAGAGTTTACACAGGCATCCCTTGACGCCGCTCCCCCTGGGTTTCAGACCACCTATGTTGATGTTGATATTGATATTTGGATATTTAAGAAATAGATTCCATGTTGCCGTGCGTCTGTTCAGTAACAGAGAGCTTAAGATTCTAGGACGAGGACGAGAACGAGTACGAGATTTGGCTGCCTGTTTTTAGCAGTAATACTTGAGAAATTCTTAACACAGACGATTAATTTAGATTGCTCATTTATCTCGTTGCTGATAACTGAGCCTTTTTGCAGATCGAAAAATGGCAAAACTAATACCGTGTTCTTGACTTGTTTTGTCTCGACAACATTTAAGCAAAACTTCGTACTAAAACGACGACGGTATCACGTTTTTCCTGCCAAAACGACGTTGGTTTCCGCGCGCTCAATGTTATTGTTACTATTATCTTATTACAGAAAGCACTTGTATAATGATGTTGAATTAGTTAAAATATTCTAGTAATAGAATGTTACATTCTTGTTTTTTGTTTCTTGTTTTTATAGTTTTCTTTATTTTTTTTTCTTTTGTTTGTTTATCTTTTGCTTTGTTTTGTTGTTGTTGTTTTTTTTGCTTTGTTTTATTCATTTATTTATTTTTTTCTTCAAGTTTGGCCTGCTCGACGCAGGATGTCGGTGGCACTTTTCGCATTTTACTGCATGTCCTTGGTTAGTACGAGTGAGACGACTGGCGAGCAATGCAAAGTTTATCAAGTCCCAATTCTTGGCAAAGCGCTCCGTGGTCACACCTATAGAACTGCAACGGCTGGGGAACTGTTTAGATGCTATGTACGCTGTCAGAGAGATCCAGCGTGCATGAGTTGTAACTTCAAACATACGCAAGAGATTTGCGAAATGAATAACGAGACCAAGGAAACCAAACCGAATGACTTCATCACGGATGAGAAAAGTTATTATATAAAACGCACAGGCGGAGGTAAGTAAAATAGCTAGCTGACTATTTGATAGCGTGATTACAAATGACCGGCAGACAATCATAACCACTCTGATGACAGCAAGAGCATTTTTTTTTCCTTTAAATAAATAAATATTAGTTT
>BLAZ01000060.1:93860-103860 GCA_014633955.1 Acropora tenuis | reverse complement strand
ACTTGAAAACAAGAATGAAATGGTGGTTCCTCTCGATTCGATATCTTCACAGACAAGAACCTCTCATACACATATCACAGATAGTACACACTAATAACCACACCACTGCACAAAATCATATTCACGATCGGTGAAATTGCAATTGAAACGTTGCACGCACTAAATAGGATCAGAAATTCATAAAAATAAATAATCAAAAAAACAGTTTGTTTGAGCGAGGAGGATTGAGTTCCTTTTGCACTCGCAAGTGCTACTCAATTATTTGAGCTCATCATTTACCGGACTCTCTAGTCGCCGATCAGAGGGCATCCATTTAGGATGATAACAGGTGCACAGACTCTCTTTAGAGTATTACTGAGGAACATACGCCCCCCCTCCCTCCCTCCCTGTATAGCCCAATCAAGCGAGATGCTCTCAACCAATTTGCCACTCCAGAAAATACCATAATACTCTTTGTTTGTCCCCCCAAATTTTGCATAAACATTGTTACCAGTTTCTCTTGGTACTTACCAATGGTCCTAAGAGAAAACAAAAACAATGCTTATGCAAAATTTGGGGGGACAAACAAAGAGTATTATGGTATTTTCCGGAGTGGCCTATTCAATCCAATGTATTTATTGTCGTATATATTGATTATCTTGGGTTCTGTCATTGTGGTGGTACTATTTCATCGGCTCAGAAGTTTGAGTGTGCACAGGACGCATGCTCATGAACAATTATTCTTCGAGCCTGAATGGGCTCTTAGTCAATAGGGAGCTTAAAGCAAACACGACGTGGACGGAAGCGAGAACGTCATCTGAAAATCTAATTTCGCGTTTCTGCAATCATTTTTCAATTATTCAAAGTCATTATGCTTGAAAAATGTGTTCTACCTATCCAGGAATTAAATTCCCGTGATGCGGTTTTCCCACAATATCACAATATCGTCTTTCCTTATTACTAATTAGTTAAGTATATTTCCATGGGTAGCGGAGAGTAACTTAAGTAAGCTTCTAAGCAGTCTGTGTCGTTGGACTCTTAAAGGCACAACCACATTATACTCTACTTTGTGTCTCTGTGATTGTGCACCTAGTGTTAGTCACTTTCGTCTGTATAATAATCTGGAGTGTAAGTTGTAAAGGGTTTTTGGCTACGGGGGCTAATAGCCCCTTAAGGTATCAGGGAAAAGCACATTACCGTGCTCATACAGGGGGCAAGGGGAGACCATTAATTACATATTGTGCCCAGACAGGCACCCCCGATACTAGGGTTTTCTTCATCTTTATCACTTAATCTCAGCAAGCTGATACTCTCTCTCTTTAGTAAAAAAGGAAGATATGGGCACTGTCTCCCAAAGCCCAAGAGGCATATTAACTTAGCACAAAGATGTATTCGAAGGGCTAGGATCATTTCCGGGAATGCACAAAATCCAACTCAAACCTGATATCGAATCTGTCATTCACCTTCCTTGCAAGATCCCATTAGCTCCTCGAGACAAACTGGAAAGGAAATGAAAGAGAGTGCAGGCCCTGTAGGTCAAAGTAAAAGTCACAGAGCCCACTGATTGGGTCACCTCAATCGCAATTCCGGAAAAGCAGTGCATAGAAGCTTTGCCAGTGTGTTTAGATCCGAGAGATTGGATCCAAGAGATTTAAACCGGCGCTGGGGGAACTGACCCTAATGTTGTCCGGTGCAAAATATTTTATTGTTCTTGATTCCACGTCCGGTTATTGGCAAAAGGTTATTGGAAAGTTCTCTCCTAACCACTTTCGACTTTCGTTATCGCTTCTCCAGAATGGCATTCTGTATACATTTTGCACAAGAGGTGTGCCAGCAGCCATATACACGAAATTTGAAAGCCTTAACGGGTGCTAATCCATCATCGACGACATGCTCACTTGGGGATCATCTAAGGAAGATCACGGCTAAAATCAGAGGAAAGTCCTAGAGCCTACAAAGTATTTTCGTGTCCTTGATGCCACGTCCGGTTATTGGCAAATAAATTGATGAGCAAAGTTCTCTCCTAACCACATTCGACTCGCCATTTGGGCGTTATCGCCTCACCAGAATGCCACTCGTCATAAATTCTGCACAAACGATGTTCCAGAAGACCATAGAGATGGCATTTGAAGGCTTGAACGGGTGCTTTAATCCACCATCGACGACATGCTCGTTTGGGGATCATCTAAGCAAGACCACGACGAAAATCTTAGGAAAGTCGGAGAGCTACAAGCAAGAGATCTAGAGGTCAGAACCAAGTGGAACGCTGAGAAATGCTGACAAGTGCGTTATTTTGGTCATACAAAGGCATACATCCACGGCAGACCCCAAGAAAGCCGCTGCCATCCAAGAGATGGAGACACCAAAACACAAACAAGAACTCGAGACCCCACGCGGCATGGTCAATTATCCGACCCAATTCACACCAAACCTAGCAGAAATCATGCACTGCTCTCATGAAAAACCTGTTAAATAAAGACTCCGAGTTTGTAAGGGGATTGTTCACTACCTTCAATCACATGAAGCAGCTGGCTATCTTTGCGAAACTTTCGCATACTACGATGTAAATAAGGAGGTCACACTGGAAGTGGACTCATCCAAGAACGGTTTTGGTGCCCTCGCAGGAAAGAAAGCCAGTTGCCTGTGCATCAAATTCCTTATATACGTCCTACGGAAAAGGACTATTCTCAAATAGCAAAGTAAACGTACGCAATGGTATTCGGCACTGAACGTTTCCATTGATGTATTTATGGAAGACATGTTGAAGTATCCACAGATCACAAGCGCCTAGAGCCCATTCTGAGAAAACCCTTTCTGCATCCCCAGCCCGACTGCAATGTCACGCCTTCAGAAATATGATTTGACTGTTCGCCACAAGCCAGGGAAAGAAATCCCGGTAGCTGACACGTTGTCGCGTCTGCACGCCTTACACAAACAGATAACACACACGAAGTTTTCGATGCCCAGGTCCATCTAGTTGAGGCGAACCTACCAGTCTCCGACCAAAAGACGCCAGACCTGCTAGCAAACACGGCATCTGACCCTGACAGGCAACAGTTAATCGCAGTCATGAAAGAGGGGTGGCCAGATGACAGAGGCAGTTAACCACCACCAGTAAGGCCCTTCTGGAACTACAGGAATGAGCTCTCAGTGAAGGAAGGCTTAGTATTCAAAGAAGAAACAACCGTCATTCCCTCATCGCTAAGAGAAGACATGTTAAAGCGAATCCACACAGGGCACTTGGACATGGTGAAGTCAAAACCTCGAGTCATGTTTTGGCCCGGCATGAACAGTCAAACAGAAGACATTGTTTCAAATTGTCCAGCCTGCGCGGAAATAGCAGATTTAAAATCCCAAAGAACCAATGATTGCACTCTAGCTACCTGATCCTTAAATGGCCTTAAGTCACAACTGCTTTGTTTGAACTTGACAATGAGCATTATCTGATTGTAGTCGATTATTGCAGTAAGTATTTTGAATTGGAAAGAAAAGGAACTTTAGTTAAGTGTATGATCTTTCTATCCCTGGAGCACTGTAAACTGAAATTAGCAATTAACACAAATCAAGTCAGATGTTGGTTTTTGAGGAGGGGGGAAACTGGAGCACACTGAGAAAACCTCTCGGTGCAGAGTAGGGAACCAACAAACTCAACCCACATATGAGGCCGGATCTGGGAATCGAACCCTGGCCACATTGGTGGGAGGCGGGTGCTCTCACCACTGCACCATCCCTACATCCCTAATGTAGCATATTAGCAAGGCTTTGGCAATAAACCACACCGGTTTAGATTGCTAGCATAACACTACTTTATTTGCTAAGCATCTTGGTAACAAGAATGATGATGTAATCACTTACCGCGACTTCCGGTTACCTTAATATATTACACCTAATGGTGGATGCCATCCCTGCATCCCTAATGGTGGATGCCCACCACGACCCGCGCGACAGTAATCAGCAAGATCAATCCATCTTCGCACCACATGGTATCCCTGACAAAATGTTGTCCTACAACGGCCCTCAATTTTCCGCACAGGAGTTTGCACGGTTCGCCAGGGAGTGGCATTTCAGCCACGTCACAAGTAGTCCAACATACCCTCAATCAAATGACCTGTTAGAGAGGGCCGTTCACACTGCAGAACAGCTCCTGAAGAAGGCCAGGTTGGGGCAAAGAGATCCATACCTGAATCTGTTAGAGTACAGGAATGCCCCCTTAGATTTATAAGTAACACCAGCCTAGCTGACTCTTGATGAGCAGGCATCTACACTCTACACTCCCCACCACGAGCAACCACCTCAGACCACGCGCTGTCCATCCTGATCTTCCCACAGAGAGAATAGAGAAAAAACAGGACACTCAAAGACATAACTATAATCAGGGATTTAGAGCGCCGAAACCCCTTGGCAGCGCAGAAGATCGAGGTTCATATTCAAACCAAGTCAGGAAATAGGAAGCTTGCTATCGTTCTAGGCGATTTCAAGGAGCAGGGGTGGTGCAGTGGTGAGAACGCTAGTCTCTCAGCACTGTGACCCGGGTTCGATTCCAGCTCCTTGCGTCACACGTGGATTGAGTTTGTTGTTTGTTCTCTCATTGAGTAGTGTCTTTATACGCGGTTGCCGAGCTCTATTAATCCCGACCGACTTGTTGAGTTGAGACGTCAGTGCCTTGTACCCTATATTGAACGTGTAAGGTATTGTTTGTATCTGAGGATTGTACATGGTGCAGGAGGTACGAATGTTTGCCTGCTCAGAGGCTTGTACGCATGACGCAGATGTCGTTACATGTGTCGCGACCATGTTTGCAACGTATTATAGATAAGGTGTGAGCACGCCTTGAAGATGACGTGGTAATGTTGGTTTTATAAATGTTATTTTTTTGGAAATGACCCTTTATTCTGTCTCGAATGATTGAGCGAACCGCGAACTACGCGAGAGCAACAACAGATTGTTAAAATTTGAATATTTTGCATACGCCTCAGGCTGGTTCTCGGCAGGCATTCAAAAATAAAGTTATTTGGTTTACACTACTGTGCTATTTGTTTATGAAGTGGGGACAAAATTATCATATTCAATACTATATGTACATTGTAGCCTTAATTAATCCTTTATGGCTTTGCTTTTAAACAAGCCCTCGCTCATATGCGATGTGTTGGTAAATAAAGTTACCTAGTTACAGAATTTACGTTCTTCAATGATAAGGACAGTAGTATATAATTTATACCTCATCATTATTATTGGTCTTCCTTTATTGTATACACGACCGTTCAAGCTCTTAACTTCATTACTAATCTTGGAAAAGGAGAGGCTTTATCTTGTATTCTGTTTAGTTCTAATATTATTCCAATGTTTTATTTTCATTTATCTTCTTCTTCTCCCTCTTCTTGTTCTTCTTCTTCTGATTCCTCTTCCTCCTCTTCTTCGTCGTCGTCATCTTCTCCTTCTTCTTCCTAAAATAAACAACAACCAAAACTTATTTCATATGCAAGTTGTCACGCAATACGTTATTTCTTTTTAGTTTTAGATCCTGTCAAAAAGTCTTATGTTTTCCCTCAAGTTATTTTAATTATGGCGTGACTTTCACATTTTCAAACATTTTTTTATATATTGCGTGACAACTTTCATATTTTGTAGGTAGTTTCATGTATAAGCTAAGATGTTTTATTTAAAGAGCGATAAGTTTTATATGATAAATTTTATGTATGACAAGAAGTACTTTTATAAAAGAGGGTGTCCTCTTACTTCACCGGCGAGTATTTCCGGTTGTCGCACACTGTCACGCAGGCTATCCATGACTTCTCCTGTTGGTTCTAATTCCAACCAAAATCGAAAGTCGCTGGCCTACTGCCATTAATCGGCAAAGATGTTTTTGACGTTAAACTGTATGCTATTTGTAATTCTGGTGTTTTGCCCCGAAACAGGTGAAATTTGGTATCTTTAATACTATCATGTAGTTTATAGCCAACTCTAACTAGTACGATATCCACACATTGTCACACTTATTTGGTATAGTAGTGTTCATTGGCTAGTCAGAATATGGATGTTGCACATTTGCATTGTTGTGTCAGTTAAATATTTCGGTACTCATTGTGTAACTGCCAAAGGCACCAAAACTATCTAGTCACGTCTCTCCAACACCACATAATCCACGACAAGCTAATATTCATTTGCAAAGATAGTACAAACATGACGCGGGTTGAAACTGAAAAATGAAAGGTTACAGCAAATACAGTTAGTTACGTAAAGCAACAGGAAAACGATGAAAGACGGTAGAATGAACTAACCGAAAACGATGATACTAAATACAATTTGTTACGACCATAAACTTATATACCAAGGATAACTTAAACTACTTGGACTGCCTCACTGCAGCTAACTGCGCGCATAGCCCGACTTCGATTACCGAGAAAAGAAGAGAGTCAAAATGGCAAAAAACATTAGTTTGAGAAATATATATATGAAATTCATATTTGTACTGCGGTTGTAGATGAAGGTGAAGAATGATCATCGCAGTAAATTTTCCAAATTAAGGAAGGAAGAAGCCTGAAAATATCAGGGCTTCTTATATCAGGCCCTGATATTTTCAGGCTTCTTAGTATCCTTCCAATTGCTTAAATTGGAAAATTTACTGCGATTATCATTCTTCACTTTCAAACATAGGTTTATATACTAAAAAACTAAATTATGCAAAACGAGAAAACTGAAGGTGTAAATGACGAGCAAAGAAGCGGATGTGCAAAATCTTAGAAAACGGAAACAAGACACGCTAACGAGCAGCTAGGCCACGAAAAAGCTATTAAAAGCCTCAGGCGGAGAAACAAACTAAATTGACACAAACAGAACAACAATAAAGAAAACACGCTAAGATCTTACACATTGTTTGTTTCTTAGACTCAGGCATCCACGGGCCCCATTTACAAAAAATTGCACAAACAAAAAAAAAAGCCTATCCACCTATTAAGTTAATCGGTGCTGGTATACAGTATTACAGAATTACTAACTCTACTTCTTGGACAAAACGTAGGCTAAAGCGTGATACGAATGTACAATTTAGTAGCTATAAATTTTTATTACGTGAAAATTTCATATGAAAGGCAGGACATGAACAAAGATTGCTGAACGGATAAAATTTCTTTGGATTTCTGTTGTTCATGAGTCCGTGCCAAGGTATAACAGTCCGTAATTGAGCTGGGATTTGAAATAGAGATTTAGTTATTTTTATTTTGATCAGATACTCTGGAACTAATGTTTCTTATCATTTGTTCTGGTAATCCCAACAAGATTTAAACGTGTACATGCAATGGACAGTCTTCTGATGCCTCTCTCAAGGACATTATACTTATTTTATAATTATGGAAGTTGCTTGCGTTAGTACTTAAGAAATGATTACTGAACAGATTAATGCGTATATTGAATAGAGTATAAATAAAAAAGCCAGAAATATTTTGTGGTATACTTTTTACAATGCCTTAAGTAATTGTTGTACTGATTTCATAAGAGTGAATCGGCACTTTACTGTTGTCTGTTTTAGAAGGCACAGGGACCAAGCTAATTGGTATTAGGAAATATTAAACGACAACTTATAAATAATTTATAAGCAATTATTGCTTAAGGATCTGAAATTATATCATTCTATAGAGATAGATAGATAGATAGATAGATAGATAGACTGTATTTATTAAGAAAAACATTGCAGTTAACAAAAAATAAATTGTGCCTCTTTACAAGTAAGAAATAAAGAATGATTTATTTCTACCACTATTATAAAATAACAAAGCGACTACCCTTAGAAATTACTTAAATGCTTTCCTCATGCTCTAAACGATGAATGAATTTCCAAATCTAGGTTTATAGAATCAACATTTTCTATTCTCCAAAGATGTTCAGATGCATTGACATGCTTGCTACCTGTGATAAATGTGATATCCAGAGCACTCTGCAGTTACTTGAAATATCATACGAAGAATTTAAGATTGAAAGGAAAGCATTCAAGAAATGAAATTGAAATGGCGTGAGTTCTACGATGGATTTAGGAAATGCATTATGCATTGGTCATGAATGCTTCAATTTCAATAGCATGCATTTATAGTTCCATGGAATTTTTTCCATTTGAAGACTTTATTTGGAAACGTGCATGTATCAGCTCTTGTTGTTGATTTTTGCATGTGTCAATAGAATAATTCAGTGGAATTCTAGTCATTCAAAGACTTTATTCTGAAACGTAGAGAGCTCATCTTGTTGATATCTGCATGGGGAAGTTTTTTTCTTTTTTACGTTTCCCCTCTAATAGACCTGCATGACAATGCATGTACACTTTGCTCACATGTATGGTTTACATAACAAGCTGTTTCCCTTCAGGGGACAATATATTACTTAATCATCCATGAGTTGACTCACAGAAGCCTAAATTGTTTTTCAGATGCTGGAGAATTGACTTGGAAGGAACCTTTTCCAATCCAAACTGTACCAGATAATAACAACACAGACCACTTTAGTAAGAAAGAACTTCGAGAGGGAAAGACCAATGCTACCATGAGCTGGCGTTTTACGTTAACAGACTTGGGCTTCCATGCCCTGACTATATCATTTGGAGGGCAAATCATTGCAGGTGTCCGGTCTTCAGTACAAGGACCACAAATTGGGTTTGAAAACCAATATGACATCAAATGGGTTGCCGGCCAAAACTTGGTCACATTGTTTATCTTCAGTGTAACAACTGAAGTAAATGGTGTATTCACATGTCAAGTTTACGCTGTGAGAGGATTCGGTACTTTTCTGTTTTCAAGTAATGTTGAAGTGGATGTAGTTGGTAAGCTCAAAAAATAGTGGCACAGGTACATGATTAGTATTTCTTGATATCAATGAAACTAATTGAGGTACTTTTACGAGATTAGGTGATGGTAAGTTTATGCTATGTAACTCAAATTTGCCAAATTTCTCACACTTTACCACAGCATGCTGGCTGCAGAGGGGGAAAAGGGTCAGTCAAATTTAAGCACTCTGGCAAGGAATTGAGCTTGAATATCCTGTATGGCAGGTGCCTGTAACAACCACTGCACTATAAAGCAAGTTCTGTTTGTGAAAACCAAGGATATCTAACAACTCATTGGCAGGGCTTTGACTTTAATACATACAGCACAGAAACGTAGCATCCATATTAAACATTATACAATTTACCAAATTTGATTTTGTAGCTCCTCCTAGTAACATTGTCATCTCAAGTGGTCAAAACATAAAAGCACCAGCTGAATTGACTTTAAACTGCTCAGCTGATGGAAAACCAAAGCCAACAATAACCTGGACAAGAGTCTCTGATAATACTGTTGTCTACATGCCTCTAAACATCACTGGGGCAAAGAATGAAGGAAGTTACAGATGTACTGCTGATAATGGTGTTGGAGATCGTTTGATCAGAGATGCCAACATTAATGTTCTGTGTGAGTAAAAGTAATAAGTATTATCCCTGGGTGTATAAATTGTGTATGTGTGTGTGTGTGTGTGTGTGTGTGTGTATGTATGTATCTATATAATCTATATCTATTAATGCAGGGACATTTTGCCCATTCGGGCTTCTTCAGCACTGCGAATATCACTACTTGGATAAATTATAATTTATTTAAGGCCTCCTATTTTTTGTAAACTTTATTCCAAGTAGTGATATTCGCAGTGCTGAAGAAGCCCGAATGGGCGAAACGTCCCTGCATTAAAAGACAAACGAGAAAAGTTTGCATCTTTGTCTGTCTATTCAACTAATGCTTTTGTAAAGAAGAAGCGTCCTGTATCCTTTGGATCCTTTTCTCTAAGGCTTCATCGTTGGCAAACCAACATCGTTTACACATCTATATATATATATATATATATATATATATATATAGTTCAATATATATATATATATGTAGTGTATTTTAGTAGGCTTCAGTATATGTGGAACCTAACTGATGAGTGAGCTAACTTTATGTTAGCTTACGAAACAAATTTGTATTAAACTCCATATGTACTCAAGATCTGAGTAGTCTCTGGAAAAAAA
>BLAZ01000060.1:80823-83323 GCA_014633955.1 Acropora tenuis | reverse complement strand
GCTCAAGCCGCATCCACATGTCATCAAACTTCTGGGATGTGTCACTGAATCTGGTAAGTGGTGAGATTTAAGCAGATAAGTAGACAACAATAATTAATCCTCTCTTTGCTACCTTCTCCCCAACAAATGAAAGATGAATAAAATTGTTTTAACCTCCTTTGCGCAAAAAAATTTGCAAGCTTCCACTTGATGAGTCCACCCATGCATTTTCCTCATTCTTAGTTGGATATGGAGCCTTTTGGATCCTGTTGAAGAGTAGCCTCTTTTAAACAGCCTCGTCTCCTCTTTGAAAACTCTTAATTCTTACTACTAAAGTCTTACTCCTACTGACTACTAACTGGGTTCTTACTCTTTGTGACCGCTAATAATTACTTTTACATGCTTTAATTTATAACAATGTGGTACCCTTGTTTTGTTCAACTCTTGGACTTTGGGTTTCAGCAAAATAGTACTAGACATGATATACTCAAGGAGGAAACACTTATCTTAGATGTACAAAAAAACTTATAGTAGACGCGGCCAACTCACGAAGGACCACCAAACAGGTAGCACGTACAATGAAACGTCCACGTACCAGTAAATTCGCATTGGAATCAAAACGCGAAAAGCATAATCTAATCAAGTATTCAACACTGTAAACAAGCTTATAAGGGTCATGAGCCCTCAGTCTCATTAAAACCTTGTCGAAGGTGATCATTCTTACTGATATTTCACCACTCAACAAGTGAACTTTGCATCAACCCTAGTTAAAGAGGCTCCAGGGGTCATTGGAGGGTACAAGCTACGCTACCGCAACGGGGAGATGACCCCACCATGGAGCAGATAAGAAACTGGTCATGGATAGATAGTCTTGGATAGAGATATTGCTAACCTTGCCTTGTCCAACCGATTGCCTGTTGGTAAAGAAGAAAACAGTTACCAAATTAGCTTAGTAGTGCTGAATCTCTCTCTTTGAGTCATTTGAAATTAATGTATTGTATGCGCGCCAAGATGGCTGCCGGTGTCATTCGCGTTCTCTTTATTTATTTTATAATTCTAGCCTATTCTGATGTTTTCTCGCCCTATAGACGCTATTCATAAATGGCTGCCAATTCATTATTCTTTTGTCCTTGTGCAAATTAGCCTACCAAGCCTCATTGTCATGTGCTAAATTGAAAAGAATTCTTGCTCTAAGGCTTGGTAGGCTAATTTGCACAATAACACAACAAATATAAAACTGCCACAATTTATGAATAGGGTCTATGAATGGACTCAGTCTGGTTTTAACCACTTCTACTTCGAAGAGATCCATGGAAGTTTCTCCGATGGCCTTCTTCCTGGCCATTTTGGACGTAAATTTAGCCTGGTTGGATCTCACGTTGTGACAAAACGACAAGATATCGAGCTCTGATACAGTAGTCTTGAAATGTTCCAACCATGCTCCAAGCATGGGACTACCTGCTTAGTTCTTCCCTGGAAACCTTTTGTCATGGATTTGACTTGTGCATGTTGATATCTCTTCAAATCCAGGACCCGAATCTAACCACAAAATTACCTCAAGGTCGGTTGGATTATATTATCATCATTCGTCTCAGTCTCCACAACGTACTACATATTCAAGAAATAAATTGTTATCATTGCGGCGTTTTTCGCCGGCTCGTGTTCCTTTTCAACTGGTTTCGGTTTTAAAGGATCTCGGTTTGCTTCGAACGAGAGGATGTAGAGCAGGTGCATAGGTGAAGTCACGAAGGAGGCAGAGGGGCATAAGGACGCTTATTTCAAATCGACCTGATCCTTCTTCGAAATTTGCATCTTTGCTTAATCGTGACAATCTTGTGAAGGTGCCGATCTCACATTCCGCTAACACCCATGATACTTCTCACGCGATTAACTTCTGCTTGCTCAGTTCTAGATCAGTAGAGAATAAATCAAGCGTACTGAAAAGCTGTTGTTGACAAGGATATTGAACTTCTTGCCTGACTGAAACGTGGCTCAGACCTGATAATATTGATTGTGTCGAAATTGGTGATTTATATCCCACTGGTTATGATTTTATCCACATTCCACGGGAATCGAGAGGTGGTGGTGGTGGCTTGCTTTTCAAAGAAAGTTTGGTTATTAATTAATTAGCTCATCCTATAACTGCTATTTTTAATAATAGTTTCGCCGAGCAGAAATGCCCTGCTCAGTGGAAGATGACCAATATCGTGCCTATACCCAAAGAAAAACCATTAAAAGGCATTAACATGCATTTGCGGCCAGTGTATCTTGCAACTGCTTTGTCCAAGGCCACGGAGGAATTTATAGTCACAAACTACATCAGCCCTGCAGTTTTTAAAGTGACTGACCGTGATCAATATGGTGGCATCCCAAAGTGCTCCACACTCAATGCTCTAATTTTGATGATACATCATTGGTCTCAAGCCACAGATGGGTCTGAAGCTGCAGTTAGAATTATCTTGATTGACTATAGAAAGGCTTTCGACCTAATTGATCACAACGTTTTGATACAGAAAGTCCA
>BLAZ01000060.1:60637-62462 GCA_014633955.1 Acropora tenuis | reverse complement strand
TTTTTTTTTTTTTTTTTTTTTTTTAGGTAATAAAATTCTCTATCAGAATGCTCACGTAGTAACGTTGCTCATTTTGACTGAAAAGTCGGGATTTTTTTGCAAAGTTGTTTCAGTTTGCATCTTGCAAAGAATCGCATGTGATCCTAGCAGGGACGGACAGCTTTTTCTCGCCCTATTCAGGCCATCGAGTACGGCCCTCACACTGGTACTTTCTCAATAGTTTTGCAATGAAAGCGCACACGAGGCCGTACTGGTCATATGATAATTGTTATTATTATTAATTTTGGAAAACTGGACCAGGTACACATTGAGTTAATCTGAATCAAGAAAAAAAAAGAAGAAAATAAAAAGGACAAGTGCAGTGGTCATATGATAAAATGCTTATTGACTGAGTGATAAAATGGCCATACTTAAGACTGTAATTTTTGATTATGTGCTCTTTTTAACAAGTACAAACATATGCTTTGACTGTCACCAATAACTAATAATACTAGGTGACCTTTTGATGGAACTACACAGCAGAGATTATTAAATGACAGATACTCTGTAGATTTATGTATCTTGGTGGAAAATTGGAGTCATGGTGTCCTGGTAAAGTTTAATCGTCAAGTGCTCTTACTGTATGTGCCATCAAATGTTTTAGTACTATGGGAAGGTAACCTTTTCCCTGTTTCATTTTTGTAGCCTTATTAGATGGTCTGACATTTCATACACTGTATACATATGAAGTACTTGTGCCAACACACTACTCTGGTGAAGACCTTGGGATCATTGTGTTCATCCCCTAAAGTATCTTATTTATCTACAAAAGTGGGAAATCTCTTTTACACATTCTTGACACTTAAGGCAAAATAATTGTACACTGAGGGTTCCTAATAGGTGGTTAATTCCTATTAGTAAAATCCAACTACTAGTAGCTACTAGTAGGCTATATGTTATAGCCCACTAGTAGTGAAAAGCGCCTGCCTTATTTGCAATGTTTTAGCGGTAAAAAAGGATTGAAGTCTAACTGTAACTTGGGAAAGATGTTTAGCCTCGGTATTTTTTTGACCAACTAGTTGGATTTTACTAAAACAATTGTTATTCCTTTCGCCTTCATGGCCTCCGTGTCAATAGCCCATTCGGCCTTCGGCCTCATGGGCTATTGATTCAGAGCCCATTCGGGCGTGAGGAATAATATTTAAATAAAGGTTAGTCCAAAAGAGGCATTCAAAATTTATTAGTCGGTACTGGTAATTGATAAGTTTCTTAAAATTTGAAAGCTCTCATGAAAAGATAATACTTAATTGTATGTAGAATGTTTGTTATGATAAACAGAGAACAAATTTTTGAAGAAAAACTTCCATAATAATTATTTTTGGTAAATTACTGTTAACAGTTACAGCATAACTTTTAGTTTGTTTGTTAAATGTTAGTTTTTTCTTTATTCCTTTACAGTTTCCCCGAAGGTTACACTTGCAAAGAAATTCTTTGTTGACCGAGGAGAGACTGCATCACTTATCTGCCAAGTGGATGGAAACCCAAAACCTTCCATTTCATGGAGTATTTGTGATCCACTAAATGTCCCCTGTGATAAACAGTACTTGAATGTTTCAAATGTGCAGACTGCGCGTGCCAAGTTCTACTGTACAGCAACCAATGCTCTGGGAGTAGATTCAGCAAGCACAGCTCTTCGTAAGTGGACACTGGTAGTTCTGTGGCCAGGAAAGTTAATTTGGCACATGTGCTTTGTTGCTGTATTCAAGTTGATCAGGCAGCCATTTCCTCTGAGGAGGAGATACAAATTATGGTTATGACCGCAAACCACTTGTGACCCAAGAGTGTA
>BLAZ01000060.1:35335-40813 GCA_014633955.1 Acropora tenuis | reverse complement strand
GGTCATTAACTTTTTGCCTGCCCAAAAAGGGAGGGTCAGCAAAAATTTGACACAACAAAAAGGTGGGTCACTATAAATTTTACTGCTTCCTAGGGGAGGGTCACATTTTTTAACACCAAATATAAAGGGAGGGCCGGGAGATTTTACATTCATGCTCATAGGGATTCCTCCGGCCCACCCCCTCTTCTAAAAAATGAATGCTCCCTTAGGGGTTGGGTAGGGAGGGGTGCGACAAAGGTTAACATTGTACAGAGCGACTAAATTGCTAAGAGGCCTACAGCGGGGGCTGATCAAATAACTTGAAGAAGGGTTAGGAGCGGTGATTCGACGGGCCAATACTACTTGTTATCTGGTTTATTTGAGAAATAACGGGTGCATTATCATAATGAAATTCGACCTTTAACTAAAAACTGTTGAATATGACGTAAAAAGGTGCGGCTGCTACTGTAAAGATTACAGGCACATCTTTGAGAATCGAAATTAAAAAGTCGATGAGAGCCGACTATCGACTTAGATTAAAACCCGCAAAAGTCGTTCCTGGGAAACGCGCACCGACAGAGAAGCCCACTTTTTAACTTAAAAACGTACGAATAATGGACGTCTGACTTGCGCCACGAGCATCACGGAATGTTAATAGCTTTCTTGTAAGTTCAAATTCCGCCCTTTATCGATTCGAAAGTAGCCGCCAATATTGTTTGCTGTATTGTAGTTGAGTTGATCGAAACCGAAATGTGTATCGTTGAGAGCTGATGAAAGGGACCCAAATTTAACTTAAAACAGGAACTTTGCGTCAGCTTTAACTTACTTAACGTTAACTTAAAGCAGGAATAATAAATCCTTGAGAACAGAACGTTTTCCCACGGAATAAGCGCAGTTTTATTTTTCTTATGGTTCAGCTAATAAATGACCGAGCCAAAAAATGAAGATTGGTGCTGTTGGGTCGGAATGTAGCTCAGTCGGGTCCATTTGCATCACGGGAACGCTAAAGCATTTCCTGTTGGTTCAAATTCCACACAACATCGAAAGTAGCTGTCAATTTTAATTTGCTCCTGCATTCGAGGTTTGTTGATAGACAAAGATGTATTCCGCTTTATGCTGTATACTGCTTGGAATCCTCGTATTTCCACCTGACACAGGTGAGTTCTGACAGCTAAAATACTCAACTTGCTAAAGTGGTATTCAGGCGTGGACTGGCTCGTCCAATATCCATGACTAGGATCATAGTTAGTATGATCTTATGCTAGGATTGGGAATGATTAGGACGCAGAACAGACCTTGTGGTTGAGTTTATTTCCATTGAAAAGAACTTCACTTCACTTGAATAAATTTAACATGAACCTCCAAGGGTTTTCATTTCCATAACTAGTAAGCTCCAAGTATTACTGTGTAATCCACCCTCTGCAGAGGTCCCTGCAAGCCAAGTGGTTGCAATTTGGAAGGTTTGTTACAGTGGATCTCACACAGACTGGAATTTTTTTGCGGATGAATTTTCTCATTGCTTTGTAGACTTTGTAGTTGCTACATTTACAGTTATGGCTAGTTGAAAATGGCAAATGGGCTCTATGATAAGTGTGAACATTCTACCCATTAGCTGACTTTCAATAACGACTCTATATATGTGGAGCTCAATGTCAACTGGGCTATACTATACCTATGTAAATGTTTGTGTATAACATGTAAACATGTTAAACAAGAGGGCACTGTAGGTGAAAGAATTGAAAAATTGATTTGAGGGAGTGAGGAAAATATTAATTCAATTTATTTGCCAGCCTAGGTTCAGCCTGTAAAGGAAAAACTGTGACCAAGGTCTTGAAAATGCTGCCCAAGGCCACAGGCCAAGGGCAGCATTTTCAAGACCGAGGTCACAGTTTTTTAGTACTCAGACCTCTTAGCTGGGAAAAAACAATACATTTTGTTCATTTCTTCAAATATCTCAAATTATTTATCTGTCACTCATCTATCAAATGTAGAGGATTTACCTTAAAAATGTTCTGATATTTGGCGAACCAATTTTTGTTCAAATTGACTTTATTAATAAGACCATTCCATGGAGTTTTTACTTTTTCTTTATCAGAGCATGAAACGATGCATGATGACTAAAAGGTATTGACTTTTCTGTTTCATGACCAAAAAGTTCATGTTAGTCACCAAATTGTGACTTAGTTCACTTTTCAACTGAAAGATCAAATCAGTAAAGGTTGTGTGCAGTAGTAATAAATAGCATTTACAGTTTCAGAGGTTTGAGCTTGAGGGACAGGAGAAAAGAACGTTTGAAAATAACTGGGTTGACTTAGTTTTAACCTGAACCTTATTGAGTTCTTAGCAATGCAAGCAAGATGACTAAAGCTGTGCTATTTTTGTTGCTTTTTATTTAGATGGTTCCACTATAACATGGGTTAAGCCACTGCCATTTCAAGTGGTATCAAGTACAAACCGGGTGGAGCACCAAAGCCAGACAAGGCTCATTGAAGGAACCATTAATGCATCACTGATCTGGCAGTTTGAATTATCATCAGAACTAACCTTCGTTTCATTAACTTTAGAGTTGAATGGAGTTCCAATTGCATCAGAAACTGGGGTATTCACCCAGTTTAGAGACAAATATGCGGTTAACTTGGTTCAGAGCTCAGAAATAATCGTTACTTTGGTTATCTTTGAAGTAACAGCAGTGCATAATACCATATTTTCTTGTGACGTTTTTGCAAGGGAACAAGGCCAGATAAGTTGGGAAAGTAATGTTCAGGTGGATGTCTTTGGTAAGATTTTTCTTTGTGAAAGATGTAATTTTCAATAAAACTGGTATCTTTTTGACAAAACTATGGGCAGTATTTTAGTTGAAAAAAAAATGGTCGTATTGGTACCAAATCTCACAAGCTTTTTTGCCATGATGGCTTTGCTGTTTCCACACATCATTCTTCTTGTGTGAAAGCATTCCAGGGTTTAACCTATCATAAGACTAAGTTTATTTTTAGCTCTTCCAAGCAACATGGTCACCTCAAGTAATCAAGCCATAATAGCACCTGCTGAGTTGACTTTAAACTGCTCAGCTGATGGAAAACCAGAGCCAAACATAACCTGGATAAGAGTCTCTGATAGCACTGTAGTGACCATGCCATTAAACATCACTGGGGTAGAGGATGGAGGAAACTACAGATGCACTGCTGATAATGGTGTTGGAAAACCTTTGACGAAGGATGTCTTTGTTGATGTTCAGTGTGAGTAAAGATACTGTGCATTGATCAAACAGCTGTACATTAAGCAAAAAGTTGATACTGAACATAAAGATAAAAAGGTTATCCATAACTTCTTACTAGCGCTTTGTATGGCCAAAAGATGTACTACACTGGATGTGCAATACACCCACTACTGCCGTCCTTTAAATAGTTACTATATTTGTACAATATTTCCCATTAATGTACCATTGATGTATTGCTACAGCTTGTCTTGTATCTTTCTCTGTCTCAGTGGCTTGTTTAAGTGGACACTTAATGTTTGGTATGCAGGGTAATAATGTCAATGATGCATCTTTCAATCAGCAGCCCAGAAGTTTAGTCAGACTGGATAATTATTGGACTGCGTAGCACGACAAAGCTGAAGTTCATTGTTACAGGTTAATTTAAAACTTTTTGTTTTATATTGTTGTATTGTTGTTTTTATTACAGTTTCTCCAATGGTTGCAGTTCCTTCAAAAGTCTTTGTTGAGCGTGAACAGCCTGCATTTGTTATCTGTGAGGTGGAAGGAAACCCGACACCTAAAATTTCTTGGAGTCCTTGTTCTGGAAAAAATGTTGTCTGTGATGAACGATACTTGAATATTTCAAAAGTGCAGACTGCACGTGCCAACTTTACCTGTACAGCAACCAATGCCCTGGGAGTAGACTCAGCAACCACAGTTGTTTGTAAATGGACAATTCTTTATACTTGTAATAATTGTTTTGTAGTAAGGGAAGTTTGCACCTCAATTCAAATTGAATTGTTTGCTATCAGCCATTCCCTTTAGGTAGGAGATACAAAAATAACGACCAGAATTGCAGGAATGTGACAGAAGCCTTGCAAGCTCCTAGATGGAGAGCTCCTCTTCACACTTATGACATTCCAATTATGAGCCCCCATGTGGAAGGGAAGGAACAGCATATGTTAAATCAGTGAAAAGGGTTCTACTTTCTATCAGATCAGTGCCCTTCACTTAATGACTGGCCAACACTAGTTAAAAAATTAGAACCACATTGCTCATAATGCATGTTTGACACAACATCAAGATATTGAACCTTTTGCGATCCAAGAGCCCAAGGAATCATGGGACATTTGCTAAGGTAGATTCTACTAACCACAATTGAAGGAAAAGCGTTCATTTTCTCATTTCTGGACATGCAGTTTTCTCAAACTAGGGATGTTGTCTCTATTCTGTCTTTTCACAGTTATTGGAGGAAAGGATGTATACTTGAGGCTGAGAATGAGTGAACAATGTGACAAGAAAGACTCTGTTTGGGAGAAACTACAGAAAGAGGTACTTTAGTACTGTGACATAAAGGTTATTTATCATTAATTTTTACTACATGTAACTTTTGAGTATGTGAATGATGCTTTGGACATCTTATTTTACATGTATTGTACATTTAGTCTTGCTCATTTTGAATACGTAGTTAATGCTTTCCCCTGCATTTAAGACAGACTGCCTTGTCACTGCTTAAGGTGGGAGGTTTTCACAACCAATGAAACACCTCAAATGAACTCAGGAAACTAAGAATCTCAACTGGCAGGATGCAGGGTAGTTGGCAATGTACTAACAAAGCCAAGGGGCTGATCCAGGGGCTAGATGCAGGAAACCCAGCTGGTGGTCAGAGCTTCAGTAGACATGAATTTTGTTTCAGTGGATGTTAATTCCAGTGCCCTGTACTTCTTTTCTACAAGTCGTGTCCCACTTTTGCTTTTAACAAAAGAATCTAAATTGCATATTACTACGTTTGACAAGGTCTGTGCCAGTGTTTATGGCATTTTCCTTCAGTCTGCTTTTGGCCTTTACCAGGTTTGCAAAGGTAATTGGTCACATTAGTGCCAACTCAGAAGTTAGAAATGAATTTTGATGTCAGCAGTTATGAAGTTCACTCAAAGTGATGCTAAATAATTTATGCATCATCTCTGTTATCAATTTAGCTTGTCATGGTCTTTACCAATAATTATGCTCAAGATTACTCTGGAACAGATCTGCTTCATGTGAGGTAAGGACATGATAATGAACATCATGATCAAAAGAAGTTTAGAAAGCCTTTAGTCATACGTAATAATTTATTATAAATAGTGCATGTATTATGAACAGATTGCAGGTGAGAATTAAAATCATGCTAAAGATTATCCTGCCATTAATGGACCTGCAAAATTCTATTTCCTGTGAAAAGTACTCTTTCTTAAAGTTTACTTGCGCAAAGCATGAAAGGGTGACATACTAACACAGTACAAGAACTCAAACAGGAGAAAGAC
>BLAZ01000060.1:27835-30335 GCA_014633955.1 Acropora tenuis | reverse complement strand
GTCGCCATTAAGATGACAAAAGGTATCGACCAGTAGTTATTTTTCAGCCTCAGTAAAATGTGGAAATGAGGTTATAAAAGCATGAGCCACCTTGGTAGTAGCTTTATGAAGCTGCAAAATATTTGGAGTTGTAAGTTCTTCGCGTATTTTTCCATTTTGCAGAAGGTTTGCACTGCAGTACTATTTTTCGTCGGCTTCTTATAAGGCAGGAAAATTTGGCATCAAGCAAGTTGACAAGGGTGACATTTTGATGCTTAGCTCTCTTTTAGTTTGACTCTTGTCACCTTGTTTGACACCAAATGTTTGTGTTTCGTTTCCCACTGACAACTGGCACCAAAGTTTTTTTTTCTTTATGAACTAAACGCTTTACTAAATGGTAATCTTATTTTCCCAACGTTGAGAAGTATAACCTGGTTTGTTTTGATTCTGTAAGTTTAGGATAATATTCACTGTGTGCCTGGTTTGCTTTTGAGAGTTTTGCAGCATCAGAGTATCATGATGTATGTATAGCATACTGTATGAATTAAAACCTTACTTTTTATTGCCTTTATTGTAGCAAATGCTGCTGAATCAGACAAGCGAGACTTGAAAGCAGAACTGGAGCTGATGAAGACACTCAAACCGCATCCACATGTCATCAAACTGCTGGGATGTGTCATTGAATCAGGTAAATGAACATCTTGCAAGGATGGCCATTCTATCCACACAACAACTTTCCCTTCTCTGTCTTAGGTTAGAATACACTTACGCTTTTAAGTTGCAAATCACCCTTCCATAATAATGTGAAATGGGGTGCGAAACTTATCAGGCAAGCACAAACCAGGATGGAGACCTTGTCAACCTTGCTACCGAGAACCGATTCGCTCATGCTAAACAAGAAACCTTGGCCTGAAATTCTTCTCTGTGACAGTCATTTTAAATGTGTCGTTTTTAGAGCCCTTGTTGGTGTTGATCGAGTTTGTCCCTTATGGTGATCTCCTTGGTTATTTGAGAAAGAGCCGTGGATTGAATGATACTTACTACAAAGACCCAGATGTCAAACCCAAAACCAGTCTGACGTCACAACAGCTGATGAAATTTGCTTGGCAAGTCGCTGATGGAATGAGCTACTTATCTTTGAGAAAGGCGAGTCTCGATTTAAAAGAAAATGAATGAGCGATGTATTTCTATATACGGTCTTCGACAACTGCTAGCATTTGATAAAATGGAAAAAAAAAAAACAAAACAAGAGAAAAACACCTATGTATAAGGCATTTAAACCCCTAACGTTAATCACTGTTGCCATATCCTTGGTAGCTTTGTCTGAAATGTCCATTGAATGGACCGAAAGCAATTGTGAAGAGTTCCATATAATTTATTCAAGGTGGTTTACTGATTAATTGTTTAAAACTATTCGATATCAATGGTTCTCTATCCACCTGGGATACTTTACGTAAGGTATTTCTCCACTTAAGTCATGTTTTCACTTCAGGTCATTCACCGGGATCTAGCTGCACGTAATGTTTTGGTTGGAGAAAAAGAAACCTGTAAAATAACAGACTTTGGAATGGCCAGAGATGTACAACAGGAAAATATCTATGAACGAAAGACGAAGGTAAACCACCAGTCACTCGCACAATAATGCTATTCACTGTGTCGCATTGAGCAAAAGGAAACCTCTTTTAACACCTAACACCCCTGATGACATTCTTTGAATTTTTTTAACAACCAGGGTCGACTGCCAGTGAAGTGGACCGCATATGAAGCTCTGTTGTACGGACAATACACAACAAAAAGCGATGTGTAAGTATCCCTTTGCGTTGTGAAAAACACCTTCGCGAAACAGTGCAATTAATGTTCATGCTGTCAGTTGTTCTTGAATGAGAAGTGCCTATTATATATGTTGATTATTTGGCCAAGTCGGAAAAAAGTTTAAATCTTGAAAAGTCCCTCGTTCAGCTTGAGCTAGAATGTCGAAAGGCGGCGTTGTTTAAAATGTGCGAACTCTTTTCATCTAAGTGATGGAGGTGTTAAGTTGTCCTTTGCATAAGACGCGCGTAGTGGTCATCAAACGCTAATATCACCAATATTGCGTTTGACCGGTTGTGTGTGGACTGTCTGTTTCAAGGTAGGTGATCCAAGCTGGGGTTCCTGGTCTTTAAAGAAAAGAACATTTAAAGTAGGCTAATTGAAAAAGAAAAGAAAAACAAACAAAGACAAATTTCCGTAAAGAATTCAAATCTAACTGGTGCGTATCTTCTTGCTATAAATATGCTAGTCTTTCTTCGAGTACTAAGGAAACAAACAAACAAAGTAACAACAATAAGTGAACAACGACGCATCGTAGCGTTACTGATCTTCTGAAATTCGAAAAGATTTCGATCATAACAAGGAAAGCTGAGTTAGAGTTGAATATTCTTTTAGAGGAACTTCCGCGTTACAAATTCTAGTTTTATGATTTTGGTGAGGATTGAAGATATAGTGAACCGACTGACATAACAAAACTGATCAAAAGACAAAA
>BLAZ01000055.1:450909-453409 GCA_014633955.1 Acropora tenuis | reverse complement strand
ACAATGAACTATTGTATGTCGTCCCAGTCTGCTTCAGAACAGTCGCGCTGCACTACAAAAGCGTTCCAAGGGCGCCATCACGTGGCTGTTTCTTTAAATAGAGTAGTTCATCTAAAATCGGCTGTTGATAATTAAAATATCGCGTGTGACTTCCTTATAAAGTGAACTTTTAGTTGGCGTTATTCATCAGTCTTCTCTAGAAGTTGCTTTAGTAAAGGTGGCGGCATCGGTATGAGGGCTCTTTTATTTTGCTTATATCTTACTTGCAATATGAACATTATGGTCGACTGTAACCTTGCACATGCTGTAGCTAGCCATAATCTTACCTCAAGCTTAGCTCAAGATAATAGCTTTGGCTCTTGTCAGACGAGCACATTTGTTGAATGGGTTGTTTATTCTAAAGACGATTCGCTGACAGATCTATGGTATGATTCTTAAAAGACAGAAAACCTATAGGGCATTTAATAATTTTACACACAAGTAAACTTTAACTTCCAGACCGTTTTGAAACTTGTCGAAGTTCAATCGTGCTGCATTCACAGTGAGCTATTATGTGTTGTCACAGTCCACTTCAGAACAGTCTTGCTGCATTACAAAAACGTTCTTAGAGTGCCATCACGTGGGTCTTTCTTTAAATAGAGTGGATTAAATAGAGTGGATTTTATCGATAATTAACATATCGCGTTTGACTTCCCTATAAAGTGAGTGTTTTGTTGGCATTATTCATCCGTCTGCTCTTGAAGTTTTGGAAAACATGGCGGCATTGGTATGAGGAGTCCTCCATTTTGTTTATGTGATACCTGCAACGTTTGGTCGAATGTAAGCTCACACATACTGTAGTTAGCTTTAGCCTTACTTACCGAGCACATTTGTTGAATGGGTCGTTTGTTGTAACGACGATTCGCTTTTGTACGATTCTTAAAGGACATTTTGAGAATTACGGTGTAGACAACGATACGTGATGAATCACAAGGGCTAAAGGCTAGTTCAATCCAGAAGTAGAAACGTTGTTTTTTAATTATTACTCTTTTTTAGCCGGTCATTTGTGGCATTGGGTGAACGAATACTTTCATTGCATAGACGCAAACTTAATGATTTCTCAGAGCTGATCAATTCACAGTTTGCCTCTCGTTATGACGGAATTTATTCGAAACATAAAACCAAGGCGGCACGCTGGCGCTAGCGTCTCACTTTAAATTTTAAGGGTCTTTTTGGTCCCTATTATGATGATGCGAGTTTATAGAATATTGCGTAACCGTTTAGGTTTTGCAAGATCAGATTTGTTTGATTTATTCTTTTCCTAGATCTCTAGGCGCTTAGTAGCTTGTTTGCATGAGTGTTATAACCTTTCCAATCGTTTTAGTGTGTCGTGATATTAGGCATTTGCAAGCCTTAGCGCGATTCTTAATTCCAGTATGCCAGCTTTCGCAAGTGTTACATACACATTGGCTCATAAAACCATTTCGGTGAAAGTGATATCGCGACTAAATTATTTGCATTGTTTTAGAAATAGTGAAGCTAAATATTAACACTTAAAGAATTAATATGCTTTCTGCTTGACAATTACATACATAATTTTAGACACTAGTAAACTTTAACTTCTAGATCTTTTTGAAACGTGTGGAGCTTCATTCCTGCCGCATTCACAATGGGCTATTATATGTCGTCACAGTCCACTTCAGATCAGTCTTGCTGCAGTACAAAAACATTTTTAGAGCGCAATCACGTGGCTCTTTTCTTAAATAGAGTGGATCATCTTTTATCGGCTGTTGATAAATAACATATCACGTTTGACTTCTCTATAAAGTGAGTGTTTTGTTGGCCTTATTCATCCGTCTGCTCTAGAACTTTTGGTAAAGATAGAGGCATTGGTAAGAGGGGTCCTTGATTTTGGTTATGTCATACTTGCATCATAAACAATTGGTCGACTGTAAGCTTGCACATACTCTAGCTACCCTTAGTTTTACTTCAAGGTTAGCTCAAGATACTAGTTTTGCTTCGTGCCAGGCGAGCACATTTGCTGAATGGGTCGTTTTTGTAAAGACGATTCGCTGACACATCTTTTGTATGATTATAAAAGGACCTTTTAAGAAATTCCGGTGTAGACCACGATACGTGATGAATCACCAGTACTAACGGCTAGTTCAATCCAGAAGTAAAAACGGTAATTTCAATTAATACGCTTCTTTAGCTAGTCATTTGGCCCATTAGGTAAACGATCATTACTTTCATTGTAAACGACGCAAACGTAATCAATTCTCAGAGCTGATCAGTTCACAGTGTGTTATCTCGTTATGGCGGATTTTATTCGAAACATAAACCAAGGCGGCACGCTAGCGCTAACGTTCCACTTTGTTACGGGTATTTTTGATCCCTATTATGACGATCCGAGTCAATCGGATAGTACGTAACTATTTAGGTTAAGCAAGATAAGTTTTGTTTGATTTATTCCCACGGATGTTTTCCTACATCTCCAGGCGCTTAGTAGCTTGTTTGGGGG
>BLAZ01000055.1:440909-448409 GCA_014633955.1 Acropora tenuis | reverse complement strand
ACGCTATAATTTCTAGGCCGTTTTGAAACTTGTCAAACTTCATTCCTGCTGCATTCACAATGAGCTATTATATGTCGTAACAGTCCACTTCAAAACAGTCTTGTTGCACTATAAAAGCGTTTTTAGGGTGCCATCACGTGGCTCTTTCCTTAAATAGAGTGGTTCACCTATTATCGGCCGCTGATTATTAACATATCACGTGTAAATTCACTATAAAGTGAGTGTTTTGTTGGCGTTATTCACCAGTCTGCTCTAGAAGTTGCTTTGGTAAAGATGGCGGCATTGGTAAGAGGAGTCTTCCATTTTAGTTATGTCATACTTCCATCATGAACATTTGGTCGAATGTAACCTTGCTTAGCTTAGCTCAAGATACTAGTTTTGCTTCGTGTCAGTCTAGCTCATTTGTTGAATGGGTCGTTTATTGTAAAGACGATTCGCTGTTACATATTTTGCATGATTCTTAAAAGATAAAGAACCTATAAAGGACATTTTAGAAATTCCGGTATAGATCACGGTATGTGTTGAATCGCAAGTGCTAACAGGTAGTTCAATCTAGAAATAGAAACGGTAGTTTCAATTAAGATGCTTTTCTCTCAGGTGAACGATTGCTTTCATTGTATAGACGCAAACGTATGAGTTCCAAGAGCTGATCAGTTCACAGTTTGCATCTCGTTATGACGGATTTTATTCGAAACATTAAACCAAGGCGGCACGCAAGCGCTAGCGTCCCACTTTATTAAGGGTCTCTTTGATCCATATTACTACGATCCGAGTTTATAGAATATTATGTAACCGTTTACGTTATGCAAGATCAGATTTGTTTGATTTATTCTTACGGATGTTTTCTCACAACTCCAGGCGCTTAGCAGCTTGCTTGCGTGAGCTTGATAACCCTTTCATTCGTTTTTTGTGTCTCGTGATATTAGACCCTAGCACTCTTTCATGCTAGAGCCATTTTCGAGCCTTACCGCCACTCTTAATTCCAGTATGCGAGCTCTCGCAACTCTTACACGGAGGCTAATAAAACCATTTCGGTGAAAGTGATACCGTGACTAAATTATTTGCATTGTTTTAGAAATAGTGAAGCTATACATTGGTCGTTGTTTACAGTGGTACGGTAACATCTACCCAGTTGTTGTTGTGTTGTCCCTTATTTCAGAAAGCTATTAAGAACAAGCCAATCAAAGACTACATCCCATTCAAGGCTGGTTGTCCTTATGCTGCCAAGTTAGCTGATGGCCCCAGCATGAAGGAATTCCTGAAGTGTCCAAAATTTCAGAACAAGAATTGTCCCTTCAAGAATGCAACCACCATCAAGGAGTTGTGTGAAGAGATGTCCAAGATTCCAGCAGATATTCCTGATCATCAGCGAGCTCTGCAGGTGGTATTTAAAGCCATTCATGCGGCCTCCAAAAGTTTGGAAGCGGAGATGGGAGAATGCCCTGCTTTCAAAACTAGCGCTGGTTGTCCCTTCAAGTCTGTCAAGAGTAATGGCAAGCCACTGGTCGAGCCTCCAGAAGATGCTCTGTAAGGCAACTCAGTCAAGGTCATCCACACCTTTTGGTGAAAAGAATGGAAACCAAAGTGCATGTTAATTGAATTGTTTTTCGAGGTGATTGGTAGTGATCTTTAGTAGGTTGATAGGGCTATCAAACAAATAAACTTGTATTGCATTATGGTTGAACGAGTGTTTAGTCTTGATATTTTTCCTAGCAACAAATTTGCAATAATTAATTAGTTCTCATTATCTATCAATACCTTCGGTGTTCTGAGGACTTGAAATGATCTTGAAACTCTGCAGGAAATGACATGTTGATACTTTCACTTTGAGTCTGTTAGGCCCATCCACAGAGTGGCAAAAATTGAAAAAGAACGATAACAACAGTAAATAATAATAGTAATGATATAATAATAATAATAATGACGATGATCACAACAGAAATAATTCCTGAGATAGTCGGGGTCTGAAAAGCGTAACGGACTTTACCACGCTGTTATGTCTCAATTGTTGAATTGTGCAATTTGTGTCAACATAGCTCGTGGCTCCAATCATTGAAATATCCTTACGTGATCTTCGAAGCGAGATAATTTGAAGTCAAGGCCACTCAGGGAACAATCATTCATTAATTCGTCTCGCCAAGAGAAACTTTCGCAACAAACTTGCGTGGCAGGCATGACTACAATACTTGGCTAGTGCAAAACACCTCACCCGGAAACGAGTCTTCAACACATTTCCACTGCAACGAAACGTTTCCATCGGCAAATTTGCCATAGACTTCTCGGAAGTAACATTTTCCTAACAGCAAGACTTTAGTTTCAGAATATAATAGTCGTCTCAAAGTTCGGCTTAACCGCCGATTAGAACACCACTTATTTGCAGGTCACTAAATAAGAATAACATCTATTACGCTGACTCGTTAAGTTCTTCAAGCAACGCCGCAGAATGTTAACAATAGTAGTCAGAAGTGGCAGGGTTCGTAGTCCTGCACTATTCGACTGCGTCCTCTATTTTATTTTTTTCAAGTTTAGCAACAAGTGGTCAAAAGTAGCAATGTGGATTGCTTTTACCTCAAAAAAATGATTTAATATTTACTTTTGGCTTACGAAGGATGCTGTTGCTTTCGAATCAAATACCACAGAAGAAGTTTTGTTTTTCAACCAGTTATGGCCTAAAACGGTAAAATTACAGCGTTGGCACCTGTTAACAGCGTCAATTAGGAAATTAATGGATCGACACTCTTTCATCACAGACAAATGTGGAAGACTGTACAAAATATAACAATTAAAGACATAATGTACTTTCTAATTGACTAACAGTGCTCTTTTTAACCACTGAATGATTTTCTTGCATTGTAGGAGCTTCCATAATCTTATGCACAAGTATATACTTTAACTTTCAGACCGCTTTGAAACTTTTCGAATTGCATTCCTGCCGCATTCACAATGAGCTATTGTATGTCGTCCCAGTCTGCTTCAGAACAGTCGTGCTGCACTACAAAAGCGTTCTAAGGGTGTCGTCACGTGGCTGTTTCTTTAAATAGAGTAGTTCATCTAATATCGGCTGTTGATAATTAAAATATCGCGTGTGTCTTCCTTCTAAAGTGAACTTTTAGTTGACCTTGTTCATCAGTCTCTTCTAGAAATTGCTTTGGTAAAGGTGGTGGCATTGCTATGAGGAGTCTTCCATTTTGCGTATGTCATACTTGCATTATGAACATTATGGTCGACTGTAACCTTGCACATGCTGTAGCTAGGCATAGTCTTACCTCAAGCTTAGCTCAAGATAATAGCTTTGGCTCTTGTCAGACGAGCACATTTGTTGAATGGGTTGTTTATTCTAAAGACGATTCGCTGACAGATCTATGGTATGATTCTTAAAAGACAGAAAACCTATAGGGCATTTGATAATTTTACACACAAGTAAACTTTAACTTCCAGACCGTTTTGAAACTTGTCGAAGTTCAATCGTGCTGCATTCACAGTGAGCTATTATGTGTTGTCACAGTCCACTTCAGAACAGTCTTGCTGCATTACAAAAACCTTCTTAGAGCGCCATCACGTGGCTCTTTCTTTAAATGGAGTGGATCACCTTTTATTGATAATTAACATATCACGTTTGACTTCCCCATAAAGTGAGTGTTTTGTTGGCCTTATTCATCCGTCTGCTCTTGAAGTTTTGGTAAACATGGCGGCATTGGTATAAGGAGTCCTCCATTTTGATTATGTGATACGTGCAACGTTTGGTCAAATGTAAGCTTACACATACTGTACCTAGCCTTAGCCTTACTTCAAGCTTAGCTCAAGATACGAGTTTTACTTCGTGCCAGGCGAGCACATTTGTTGAATGGGTCGTTTGTTGTAACGACGATTCGCTTTTGTATGATTCTTAAAGGACATTTTGAGAAATTACGGTGTAGACAACGATACGTGATGAATCACAAGGGCTAATGGATAGTTCAATCCAGAAGTAGAAACGTTGTTTTTAATTATTACTCTTTTTTAGCCGGTCATTTGTGCCATTGGGTGAACGAATACTTTAATTGCATAGACGCAAACTTAATGATTTCTCAGTTTGCCTCTCGTTATGACGGAATTTATTCGAAACATAAAACCAAGGCGGCACGCTGGCGCTAGCGTCTCCCTTTTTTAAGGGTCTTTTTGGACCCTATTATGATGATCCGAGTTTATAGAATATTGCGTAACCGTTTAGGTTTTGCAAGATCAGATTTGTTTGATTTATTCTTACAGATCTTTTCCTAGATCTCCAGGCGCTTAGTAGCTTGTTTGCATGAGCGTTATAACCTTTCCAATCGTTTTAGTGTATATTAGGCATTTGCAAGCCTTAGCGCGATTCTTAATTCCAGTATGCCAGCTTTCGCAAGTGTTACATACACATTGGCTCATAAAACCATTTCGGTGAAAGTGATATCGCGACTAAATTATTTGCATTGTTTTAGAAATAGTGAAGCTAAACATTAACACTTAAAGAATAAATATGCTTTCTGCTTGACTAGTAATGCTCCTTTTGAACATTGAATGACTATCTTACAATTACATATATAATTTTAGACACAAGTAAACTTTAACTTTTAGACCGTTTTGAAACTTGTGGATCTTCAGTCCTGCCGCATTCACAATGAGCTTTTATATGTCGTCACAGTCCACTTCAGATCAGTCTTGCTGCATTACAAAAACATTTTTAGAGCGCCATCACGAGCCTCTTTCCTTAAATAGAGCGGATCATCTTTTAACGGCCGTTGATAAATAACATATCACATTTTACTTCACTATAAAGTGAGCGTTTTGTTGGCCTTATTCATCCGTCTGCTCTAGAACTTTTGGTAAAGATAGAGGCATTGGTAAGAGGGGTCCTTGATTTTGGTTATGTCATACTTGCATCATGAACATACTCTAGCTACCCTTAGTTTTACTTCATGGTTAGCTCAAGATACTAGTTTTGCTTCATTTGTTGAATGGGTCGTTTGTTGTAAAGACGATTCGCTGACACATCTTTTGTATGATTCTATAAGGACATTTTAAGAAATTCCGGTGTAGACCACGATACGTGATGAATCACTAGTGCTAACGGCTAGTTCAATCCAGAAGTACAAACGGTAATTTCACTTAATACCCTTCATTAGCAGTTCATTTGTTCCATTAGGTAAACGATTACTTTCATATGCATTGTATAGACACAAACGTAATCAATTCTCAGAGCTGATCAGTCCACAGTGTGTTATCTCGTTATGACGGAAATTATTCGAAACATTATACCAAGGCGGCTCGGTAGCGCTAACGTTCCACTTTGATACGGGTATTTTTGATCCCTATTATGACGATCCGAGTCAATCGGATAGTACGTAACTATTTAGGTTAAGCAAGTTAAGATTTGTTTGATTTATGCCTACAGATGTTTTCCTACATCTTCACGCGCTTAGTAGCTTGTTGGCGGGAGCGTGATAACCTTAATTTTTCATTTGTTTTTTAATTTTTTCATGATATTAGACCCTAACACTCTTTCACACCATAACCATGCCATTTGCGAGCGTTAGCACCACTCTTAATTGGAGTATACTAGCTTTTGCAAGTCTTACACAAAGGCTCATAACACTAGTTCTGAGAAAATAATATCGCGACTAAATTTGACAATGTAATAGCAACAGTGAAGCTAAACATTGATCCTTGTTTATAGCAGTACGGTAACATCTTACAAACTGTTGCTGTGTTGTTTTTTCTTTCAGAAAGATATTGAGAACAAGCCATTCAAAGACTAGATCTCATTCACGGATGGTTGTCCTTATGCTACCAGGTTAGCTGATGACCCCAGCATGAAGAAATACCTGAGGTGCCCAAATTTTCAAAACAAGAATTGTCCCTTCAAAAATGCAACCACCATCAAGGAGTTGTGTGAGGAGATGCCCAAGATTCCAGCAGATACTCCAGATCATCAGCAAGCTCTGTAGGTGGTGTTTAAAGCCATTCATGCGGCCTCCAAAAGTTTGGAAGCGGAGATGGGAAAAAGCCCTGCTTTCAAAACCAGCGCTGGTTGTCCCTTCAAGTCTGGCAAGAGTAGTGGTAAGTCATTGGTCGAGCCTCTAGAAGCTGCTCTGTGAGGCAACTCAGTCAAGGCGGCCATCCATCCCTTTCGGGGAAAAGAATGGAAACCAAAATGAATATTTTTTCAAGGTGATTAGTGGTGATGTTTAGTAGTGATAAGGGTATCAAACAAATAAACTTGCAATGCGTCGTGGGTGAAACGAATGTTCAGTGTAGTTTTCCACGTAACAAATCCGCAATCATTTCCACTATAGCTCAGTCCTTCAGTGTTGGTGAACCTATACCTATAGTATTCCCGAGGACTTAAAATGATCTTGTAAGTCAACCAGGAAAAACTTATTGATCCCTCCAGATCAACTCTCTTATACCCACCCTAAAGTGACGAGGCCCGGGAGGGTGTTCCGAAAACTGAGACCTCGAAAGCTTCGATTCGGTGGTCAAATATCCGATGTTCACAATCAATTTTCGATACTGGTATTGCCCCCAAGAGGATTTGAACTGTTTCTTATGCCCTTCTTAAGTTCATTCGAAATTTTTCTTTCGAAAAACAAATTAAAGCCGCTATTCTTGATTTTGCTCCACATACCTCCGGTTTCTGTTCCACTCGGCATCTTTATTATTATTATGTAAGTTTAGGTGCTCCCCGTTCGTCGGTCTATTCGTCTGTGGTGGTCAAAAGTGACAGGACCTTAAGTATGTTTGTATTCCACTGTTTGTCTCTCTCTCTTTTTTTTTTTTTGTTTTCTTTTGTTTTGTTTTGATTTTTCAGATGGGGCCCAGAGTTCAGCGCCAAGTTGCTTTGATGTTTGAATGCGTTTCTTTGTATTTATTGTTCTAGAACGATGCTTAATAGTTCAGTCGAGCTTCGTGGTCGCAAGAACGCGATCGCTTCGTGATCTCGATTGCTCGCGAGAGTTTCTTGTTTGCCATAAAAGCTTTTCCATCCTGGTATGCGGCTTTGAAAGATGAAATTGCAAATTTGATGGGAAAGGAACACTATGCCGGCGTGATTAAGGAATCAACAATCGTTTGCTCAGAGTAAGTGAAAGGTTTTGACGGTTTTAGACGGTCAGGCTACTCAAATATTCTCTTAAATATTGCATCGTCTTGACAGATACAGTTTAAGGGATAATCCTACTTATGAAAAGGTGGGGAAGGGGGGCATTTACCCTTAACCACTTCCCGTCCAAATGAGTGCTCAGGGCACTTATAGATTTTACTCTGTCTAACGCCAAACGATTTTACTCGTCAATGGGGAACCTCTTGGACAGGAAAGGGTTAACAACGTCAAAAACTATGCCCCTATTAACCCTTTCCTGTCCAAGAGGTTCCCCATTGACGAGTAAAATCGTCTGGCGTTAGACAGAGTAAAATCTATAAGTGCCCTGAGCACTCATTTGGACGGGAAGGGGTTAATAGGGACATAGTTTTTGACGTTGTTAA
>BLAZ01000055.1:394197-401978 GCA_014633955.1 Acropora tenuis | reverse complement strand
TGCCTTCATTAGAAAAAATATAAGAGGAGAATTTTTGGCCGTAAAGAATCATACCCGTTATTGTGCTAAGTTACGTTGAAAGGGAAACCAGTGTAACCACCACTCTCCATTTTTGTCGGCAATTCTTTAATAAAACCTTAAAAACAAAAACAAAATTGCGTTAAATGTGCGACTAAGTCGACTTGTTTGTCGAGTAGCACAGTTTTGATAAGTACGCCGTAAAAAACGAAATTCAATGGAATCGCTTTGAAATTCGCTCTCCAACTCAAACAAATTGCAGGACAAACTTTGGCAAGTGTTGCCAGCATTTTCAAAAGAAAGTTTAAAATACTACAATGGCCTGTTGAAATTGTTGCGCTGCCTGAGGCTCTTCGATAACTACTTCAAATTGGGCTACTTCTTCCGCCATTGCTGCATTGATTTGGTTTTGGACGTCGGCAATTTCTGCCTGAACCTCGCCTACTTCCGCATGAACATCGGCATTTTCCGCTCGGACCTCGGCGATTTCCTCAAACGCAGGGGCTTGGTCATTGTGCAATAGGTACTCTTGCATTTGAGCACGATGTCGTTGATACAGGAAGCCAAAACATTGAGAGAATAATCTCGCGCTTCTCTGCTCTAGCTGCCCATCTTCATTTTGAGCCTGAATCTCAGGTGGATTCGGAAGTGCCTCTTCCAGTCCAAATGGTGGTCGTTCCTCCCTTTGTCCGGCATAAAACATCGGGAGCCCATGGTGTCGTCGCGTAAGCTTCCGCTTCACATATCTTGCTGCTGCGCGTAGTCTATTTCGAATCGCTCTAGAGCGAGGCTGTTGGGCTGGGTGCTGGGCTACCTGTGGAAGCACCAATGGAAGGGGCTCAGGGGCAATAGCAGCTTCATAAGCAGGGCCATTATCATCCACCCCATCACCCACGTGTTCGTCGGCTTCATCTTCAACATCGTCGACCTCCCCATTCTCGCCCACATTCGCATTTTCTTGGTTAACCGGTGCTGGATGATTGTTCAATGGGGCTTCCTCATTTGGCCCCGGTAAATCCAAAGGGGGTTGTGGTACTTGAGCCTGGACATTTGCAAGGTGCGCTTGAAATGCCAATAACCAAACTGGCAAAATAATGTTGGCATTTGGAGCTTGGTCAAGCGGTGGTATATGCGCCATGGGGTTATGAGGTAGCACGTGTATTATGTGCGCCGGATTTTGTACAACATATCCATTTTGATGGGCGCCTTGTTGATCCTGTAGAACTGCGTCCAATTGATCCTCGTCTTCAATTTCCAAATGCCCAAGGATAGGCTCATTTTCAAAGGCTTCGTTATCGTCATTAGCAATTTCATTGACCGCGTCCCGAACATTTTTTCCATCCGCTGCATAATTCTTGCTTTCTAACCATTCTTCATAATGGTCAGGAATTTCCTTGTTGCAACCATCTGTACGGCTCATCTTTCTAGGTTCCTCGCTTCCGTTTACAGTGACCGAGACAACTTTTCGCTCTGAATTGATTGCCTTGTCAAATGCGTCATCTGTGTCGTTTTCCATGTAATTTTCATTACACGGCAAAGTTGCGTTTCCTTCGCAGACAATCAAACGCATTATGGTTCCATTCTTCAACTTGCCGTTTGGAAAACATAGTCTTTGAGCGTATCTTAACATCAAGGTTATAATATGAATCCACGCCATTTCGAAGCTGCCCTGGCGTGTGGTTCTTTGATCATCAGTCACAGCAATGCAATACGTAGTTGCCAAGCTTGTGTTATTGCGATTCACACCACTTTCACCTGCGGAACTACCACCGCACAATATCCTATTTGATGGTGCACCTAATGCTTCCGTGACGTCTTGGGGCTCAGATACCTCGACGTTACTCCCACCGTCTTTACACTCATCTTGGATGTTAACATTTAATATACAAGGGTTCGTTTCTGGTGAACGTAAGAGTTTTTGCACTGGAGAGCTTTGATTCGCTCCGTTTTCTTGGGCATCACATAGGCCACTCCCGTTAAGGCGGCCTTTCTTTCCTTCCGAAAAATAAGAGTGCTTCTGTGGAGTGCTTAAGATCTCATTCACTTCCGTGCATGGCTCAGTGCATCTTCTTCTTTTGTTGTAATAAATTGCAATGCAACTCGTGCAACGACCAAGATTATTGGATAAGCAGAGTTGACAGTCCTGTGCAGTTTCATGCAAAGAGCCACCATTGTCTAGACTTCGTTCAGTTTCACCAACCATGCTCAAATCATCTGTCTGCTGTGACTGAGCATCGCAGCCGGTTATAGGACCTTTCTCGCTCAAGGTCTCTTTCATCTCAGAAACTTGATCCTCATACTCCTCGGCATCACGCTTAATTTCTGAAGCTTTGTTCAGAGGTTTTCCAAATAGCATTGGAATGGTTTTTAGATAATCCCATAAATGTTGAACTGCACAAGGCAAAACTATTTTCATGCTCTCGACGCTTTTAACTTCAATAATGGAATCCGACTTCGCAGTTAATAAGCGACAGTTGCAGTTGCGAATTACTTTGTCTTCTTTACAAAGATCTTTATGGTTAAGATCTGGTAATTCACTCCTTTGGGATACTTGGTCGAACCTTGGAAAATTGATGACCCTGGAGACAAAAGCTCCACAATTTCTTTTCCTCAAATTCTGTGTTTTCAGTGTCTTTGAATGGAACGTTTCCTTCCAATGCAATCCACAGTGCTCAAACATTTTGAATTCTATTTGGACATTACTTCTGACAAAAATTCCGGTGGATTTGCTAAGCTCGTCTCCTTGGGAACTCCTGCCACCACAGGTATTTCGTTTGCTGGGTTTGATTCCTAGGGAAATTGAGCTGTCACCTGGAGGCTCAAATCCCAAGGAACATAATAAAGCTCTGGTCATCGCCTTTGGTACACAGACGGAAGCTCTTTTGGTCCTTAGATTTGTGGAAGTTGTCGTCGGGTTTGCTAAGAAAGTAACTTCAGCTTTCTCTAGTCTTCCACGAGTGAATCGAAAGATGATTATTAGTGGCCCGTGTACTTGAGAAATGATGTAAGCGACTTGATCTTGCGTCGCATAGCACACGGAGCAGTAAGGACTAACAGTTTGAAGAGCTATTGCAGCTCTCCAAATTATTTGTTCAAATTTGTCGTGAAACGCCTCCTTTATTGTGAAAGGAAGACTTGTCCCTGTGCCCACATCATCCAATAGGAATCGTAATACTCCGTTTGCTTGATACCATGTCCCTCTCACTCTTGCTAACTGCCTTTGGGAAACCAGTCTAACCACTGTAATGGCCAAGACGTTGCTGTTGTGATAAGGAAGGCTCGTAATTGCCAGTGTTGTTCTTTGCGCTATATTGGGACTGCAATTTACAAAAAGTTGGAGCAGAATTAACCCCCTAACTCAATAGTGGCTCTATACGTAACCAAAAACGGAAACACTGTGTATATGTTGTCCTTCATAACGCTTCTTTAAACGGAAACGGGTGCAACCTGGAGTAATTTCAGAACTATATTTTAGCTGTACCTTAGGAACACTTATTTGGCCAAGCGAAATGTAGACTTAAATTTTTCTTTCTCACAAGTCCATAACCCAGAAGTCTGATACCTCTAAATTGGCCTTAGCCCATCAGCTTACGGTATTATCTGTATGTAGAATAAAGGGCTCTCGCCAAATAATGGCCAATCAAGTCGGACCTGACGACTCCGACTTTTCTGATTGGTTGCGAAGCACGTAAGTTGCACGAGGGATTTCAGTATTTTTTTACTTACCACGAGTCAGTAACAGCCGTTCTAAAAATAGATCATATCGTAAAGTGATGGTCCGCATTCTATTGCATACCAAGATTTTTAGGTTGGAGACTTCTGATTTTGTCCCACATTGTATCTGCATCTGCTAAAAAATTGTTACTCCATTCTAAAGCAAACCAACGGAATCACTTAGTTTGCTTCAACATGCACCAGTAGAATAAATGTCAGAGGTTGCTTTACTGATCCTTGAATATTTCTCAAAAAGCGCGCATATCATAATGCCAGAGTTCTGGGCCATGGTACTCAAACCATAAGTGAAGAACAATGCTTACCTTTTCTTCGTTCTCCAGTAAATGGAAATCACTTTCGCTATCACAGCGAAAACACTAGCAACAAATAACCTTATCGTCAACGTTATCCAATAGCATGCTGGAAACAATAAACAAGATACTCTAATTCGCGAAAATTAAACAATTTTGTTGTCGTACGACAAGTTGATGCTGCTCTGGCCTCAGTTATTCATTAGGTAGAGCACTATCCACTGGATGAGTCGCTATCCAATGGGATAATTCAATAGCTTTTGGTAGTATATTGACTTGTCTACTGGATAGCACTCTCAAACCATCGAACAATTGGGGTCTGGAAGCAAAGCTTTGAACTTGATTGCAACCTATGCGCCCAAAAAAATTATGCGCGCGCTGAGTTGTTTCATGCAATAAAATCCATGCGCACGCGCACTTTCCCTTGCATAGTAAAGGAACCAGCAAAGAATGTTACAGCAGTAGAACGTAGCCAGCCATGTGTCACTCTATAATTTGTGGGTTAATTAGTCACGTCAGTATGGTAATTTACAATGACGTAGTTTATTAATTGATTCTCATGTCAAGAGATTAAAAGCAATTGGGACCTTCGTAAATATGCGTTTTATATAAAACATACTTTCCGACATCTTGGTAGATTGTTACTTCAACTGATTTGCGCTAACTGGTTAGAATCATGAAGTTGGTTGCCATTCAAAAAAACAACACCAACAATAACCAATTACGTCTCCTTAGTGAGAAGGGCAGAAGTTTTCCAAAATTAACCAACAACTCCCGAGACCTAAAATTCAGCGCTAATATTGAAGTAGAACTTTTCCGGAATATATTTTCTGACCATTCACTCCGTATGTCCTTTTTAATACAGTGGACTACTGATCATTTTTATGGTGCTCGATTTACCTCATGCACCGAACATTAAAACCAAATCTTTCAAGGCCGAGTGTTCCGTGTGTGACTGGATTAGCATTCTCGGCACTATGCGCAATCACAGGAAGGAGAAAAAATGTCGTTTGCTTTAAAGAAGGATATAATCTAAATGGAGACAGCGCATGCGAAAATTCCAGTTACAAATTAATAACTGTTGCTACTTACCCACATAGTGCACATATTGATCCACTTTTGTATCTGTGTCACTTTCCTTGATCATGACATTGAGCCCTTTAAGTAACATAAACACAAAACAATTCAGGAACAAATTGAACGCATCCATCTCTGAGTTAAATGTCTTCTGTATAATTATGCGACGTCAGAAATCAAATGTTTTAAATGCATTTAACGAAGCATGCGTCATCGAATTATCATTAATGAAGAATTTAATTATTGCCCCAAAGTATTGACAATCTGTAGTCCACCTTAGCTTGTAGCCTCTTGTTGCCAATTGAATCTTCGTCATTCCAGGCTTCTTCAGGATTAACTGACACATCGACCGTTTCTCCCTAAAATGATATAAATTACCGAATATTAACTAGGAACCCATCCTTCGCAAAAACACCTGTTTTCATTCGCTTTACAAAGAATCTGAATAACTAACAAGCGACGTTATATGTCAGTTCCTCAGAATACGTTGATAAGTCTCGCAAAAAAAATTTCCTCCCAATACAATCCACAGTGCTCAAATCTAGTTTGGGCTAAATCATTTCTGACAAAACTTCCGGTGGATTTGGTAGGCTCGTCCCCTTGAGAGCTCCGGCTCCCTCGGATTTTACGTTTGTTGTGTTTGATCACTAAGGAAATTGAACTAACACCTAGAGGCGCGGATCCCAGGGAACATGATGACTCTGGTTATCGTTTTTGGTACAATTTGAGACGCATATATCCCAAGAAGTCCTGTAAGATCTGACTGTTGGTAGAATCTTTCTTGTAGCTAAACAAGTGCTCTGTTTTTCAGCTTTGTTGGCAGTCTCCTTAAATCCGGACACGGTGGATGGATAGGCTTAAACGACAGAAGCAGCGAAGGCAGATTTCTATGGAACTACAACAAGTACAATAAGCCCACTTTCTTTGCGTGGGACAAAGCTAATCCAGACAACCCAGAACCGAATAATTTCAACGGACAATGCAACGTGGAGAACTGTGTGGAGATGAAATATTCAAACAAGAAATGGAATGATGTCGTTTGTAAAGCACATAACGAATATGTTTGCATGAAGAATTCTCAAGCAGGTGAGGTGCTTGAATCAAAGTCGTGAATGTTGTATTACAGTAAACAGGTCCCCGCTTCCCTAAACTATGTCCTCGATTTTAACGAGATTTTGGATTGTGAACCCTGCTCATCAATACCTGCTTTGAAAGCGACGATGTATAGGTTTAATGTTTCAGAGGGCAAAATGCTTGGATTAAACTGATAGCACAACACGAAAAGACTTCTTTCGGGCACGACAGCATATGTGTCCATATTCTTTAGCAAACCTCAAATAATTCACACGTGATTTTTATCAAACGCGTTGGAACCTTTCTGTCAGTTTCAAAGAGTGTGGGATTTATATTAGTTGCCTAAGTAACCCTAAAACCTAACCCATAACTTACTTTACCTATATCAAATAAATTTAGACCAGTTCTGGTCTTGAGGTCCTAAATGGCCAAGAAACTATGACGGTTATTTTAAGCCTATTTTAGATAAATATGCTCTAATTGTTAGTGTGGATAACTTGTTTCTGGTCGGCTACTATTGACATATTTTGACAATAGCTTGATTGCATCACAGACCTCTCAGGTTGGCGCTGCCGGGAAGGAAAATGTTACCTATATGTCCGTGATGCTGTCAATTGGGACTGGGCCCAACAAAGCTGTCAGAGGAGAAACAGTACTTTGGTTTCAGTGTCAAAATCTGAAGAAAACAAATTTATTGGAAGTTTAGTGAGGTCGACAGTCTGGATTGGACTCAATGACCGAGTGGAGGCTGGTATGTGACGTGCAGCTTGTCTGATAACGTAAATCTCATCCTTCAAAATTCTTAGACTGCAAGTGGTCTCTAATTTCGACGAGAGATAAGAATGTGGATAAAACAAACGTGCACGCGCAAGTCTTCGAGGACACGCGTCGTGCTCTCCGAGTCTCACCCGTGCGTGTATATTTTGGCCAGCCAACACAACGTTTCATCGATGACGTAAAAACACTGGAAGGAAAATTCCACAAAAAAGTGGTTTATTTCCTTGTTAATTGTTCACATGACTGAATCCCCTTTTGTTCATTCCAGTAGCAGAAGTGATGTCAAATTGATTTGTTGACCACATCTCGTCCAGATCAGGAACAGTTCCGAAATGCTGATTCGCGTGTTGACTATAAATCACGTTAAAAACTTTTAAGGCACTTAATTGTCGATGATGAGTCGGTAAATACTTGGAAAGATAACCTCAGACTTGTGAAATACTCGAGGAGTCTTGATGAGTATTGAGGATGCAAGAACAATGAAGGAGATATGCGGTGGCACAATATGGAGTTCGAATGCGTATGATGTGTCTTGCATGACAAGAAATGCCGACAGACGGTACTCTCGCAATTTAAGTGGAATAGATGATGAATCAGTTGAAGTGGAAACTAAAGGAAGTTAAAATTTATCTTATGAGCTTATATCAACTGGTGCTATCTTTGCAGGTTTATATGTGTGGAACGACATTGCGCAAGGAAAATTTGATCAGAAACCTTCATATCTTAACTGGGATCTTGGAGAACCAAACGATCGTCATTATGACCCTTTCAAGGCGCCTCACAGATGCAAAGGCGAAGACTGTGTTCAAA
>BLAZ01000055.1:386697-389197 GCA_014633955.1 Acropora tenuis | reverse complement strand
CACTAAGTGGTAATCACCGAACAATTTTACTGTTTGTGGTTCCTTTTGCGCACTGTCTGAGGCTAGACCCCACCCCTTTGGCCTTTCACCAGGTGGTAGTGCAAGCGTAAACATCTAAGCATTTTGTGCGCTACGATTTCAGATAACTAAGGCCACATGATCACGGAGAGTGTGGCTTAACATATTTCAAACTGATGTCCACAAAATGCTACGATTTTATGTTTACACTACCTCCTCCTTTCGTTACGAATGTACGAATGACAGCGATCTCATTACAATCATTCGCTTGCAATTTCCCTAACCAGTAATCTAAAGCGCATATATGAATTCTCCGAGAATACCAGGTAGGCACAAAACAAAGGTAACTAACATCGCAGTTTTATTTCATTCGCTTCCTATTACAGCCAGTTAAAGGAAAAAAGTCGACATGAAGATGGAGGCTTCCTACTAGTACTTTAAAGTCTTACATGCACTGCTACTGGTGACTATCTTTATGGATACATCCCATTTGAACAAAGCCCCTTTAGCCTTGTTGGTTGTTGGATACAGCTGCATTATTTCCGTTCCCACCTGTTCAAGAGTTGCTTCCACCGTTTCCGCCACCGGTATTCTGATTGTTGTTGACGTCGCCATTATTACCTCTCCCACCATTCCAAGTGTTGTGTGTGCTTGGACGAGCAGGACGATGCCGCCACCAGAAAAAAAAAACGTTTCTCTGTAAAATGAGCAATCATAAATAGAGACGTAAGCTCGCATTGAATCTTTCCTTGCTTAGGAGGGCTTAACATACCCAGCAAGAGATATCTGAAGGCCAAAACTGTCTTTAAAGAAGAGATGTTCATAGCATAGCTTTTCATTGATGAAGCTTGGAAAAGCTACATTAAATAGTAATCAAGGTAATAATAATAACAATAATAATAATAACAATAGTGATAATAATAATAATAATAATAATGAACTTTATTCACGTGTCGTTGTACTTAGCTGACGCTAATTGGGGATACAACATAAAGATAAATTAAATAATGAATACTATGATAAATATTAGAAAATAAATAATATAATAAATATTCTACAACAATATTTACATTGGTAAAAAGCTATAGTATAATGCTATATATATATTAGATATACATTTACAATATGCTAAAATAATCACAACAATCAGTCTAGAACCACGGGCACAACTTAAGAGGTACAAATTACGCACGCGGAGCAGTTGTTGCCATTTATAAGTTCAGTAAGATCCTTACTTCTAATATGAAACTTAAACCTAGATAGGCTGCTCGTTTCTGTAGTTTTTAAATTAATTTTGGGTGGGGGGAAGCGTGTGTGTGACTACCCTGTGACTGTTCAGGACACGGCAGAATCGAAGAGGTTTCCGGAGAGCGTACGAGTTCATCGAAATTTTAGGTATCGTGTGTGCGGGACTATTTGAGACCAGACGAAGTAAAGTGGACATCTAATTTCCCGCCAATTTCTGTTTCTTTTGGAACCAGAGTTTTGCTAACGTAAAAATTTACACCCTAATTTAAACCATACCACGCAACATAACCAATTTCAAAGCAAAATTGTAAAACATGCACATCATAATTTACACCAAATAACTCAAAGATACCCGGTTCCTGAGCAACATTGTTAAAATTTATATCCTACTTCAGACCATAGAACGAAACGTAGCCACTTTGTGATGAACATGGTACAAAATGCCTGACCTGCTTCAGACCATAGTGCCAAACATACCTTTTTTCTAATCAAACGTCACGTACTCAAAAATACCCTATTTCAAGCCATGGAATGAAACAGACCCATTTTTTTAACCAAAATGTTAAGAATCCCTACCCTATTTTAAGGCAACAGAACGGGAAACTTGCACATACGCGTTGTCTCTTTAAAAGAAAGAAAATCCTAATCTTGTTACAGGGCATAGAACGAAGCATACGCTGTGATAAAAAATGTAAAAATCCACACCTTGTCTCTGACCATAGAACGAAAGACAACCATTTTTGGGTCAAAATTGTAAAGATCCATGCCCTCTCTCCGGCACACCGTAGAACGAAGCACATCCGTATTCTAAGCAAAATTATAAAACTTGAATCCATCATTTCATTTGAAGGAAGGAAACTTACAAATTTTCTAATCAAATTGGTAAATATCCATACCCCTTTTTAGACCATAGAACGAAACATACCCAGTTTTAGATCAAAATTATAAATATCCACACACAGTTTCAGACGATGAAAAGGATATACCCATATTTTGATCATACTTGTTAATAATATCCACAGCCTGGTTTACACCATAAAGCGAAACATGCTGGTTTTGTGATTAGTATTAAGTAGCTTTGGAGTCAGTGAACTGACCTGCACTTGCAGCATCGCCTTGTTGCCTTGTTGGATACACCTCTATTTTTTTCGTTTCCGCCATGAGTTGCTTCCACCGTTTCCGCCACCGGTATTTTGATTGTTGTTAACGCCGCCATTATTATAATTGCCACCAT
>BLAZ01000055.1:303728-313728 GCA_014633955.1 Acropora tenuis | reverse complement strand
TTTGAATGTGTTTGCCACAATTATGTGAACAGTATAAGGTTGATCAACTGTTAGAAACAGAAAAAGTTTCTTTTTTTTTTTTCAAAAGTGGCCTTCAAAACAATCTCTTTCATCAAATTTTGTTTGCGACATTTTGATATGCCTCTTATAAGGTTAAGCGATTTTCAAGAGCAAAGCAAACGATGCCTGTGGTCTGTTGAATTAAGGCTCAAGAAGAATGCGGTATACTTAAGTTCAATTATATCCATGCAGTGCCAAGAATTACTGTCTACGGCAGGTACCAACCACGAGAGCAGTTATTGATTTTTCAGTGGTTATAGATGTTGTCTCAAGTAGGCTTTTGTTTAATTTGTGTTACCTCATCTGTTCAACATGTCAGAGAGAAAACGTAAGATTAAATACCTTTTTGTCCTATTTGTGTAGCAAGTGGCACTGGTTCTTTAAACTCGAAGCAAGAACCCTCGGAACTGGTGAAGCTCTGAAGGTTTCTAAGTCAGGAAACGTTCACAATTCTTGAGACTACGCTCAATCATTGATCAGCGTAACTCTCTTCTGTAACACTGTTTTTACAACATCCACGTTTCCAGGACCTCTCCTTCGCCTTTTTGGGCTTTTGAGTCACCCTAACCCAAACACCAAGGGAGAGGTCCCAGGATCGAGGGTGTTTTTACACAGTATAAAGTGTCCAAAGTTATTGCAACAAGTGGATGATTCCTTACGTGCAACGTTTAAAGCAATGTCGCTGATCAGTACTTTTCTTTGGTGCTGTTTATTATGCTCTACAAGATGGTTCTGCAATGGTGTTGGGTCTATTAAATCCTAGATCCTCACTGTGCGACATAAAATGAACACTTCTTTCACAGTGAGCACTGTTCGTCGTTCGTCGAACATTGCTACAGTATTAATTATTATTTCTTGAGCAATCCTCTAGCTCTTCCAGACCTTTTTTTTTTTGCTGGTCCTTATGACCTGCAGCTTCCATTATTATTAGAGCTAGGGCTATCTGTTTTTTTCTGGAGAGGTACATGCAGTGTCTCCTTTTTTGTTTTGCGCCAGTCTTGTGCCTTGTGCCGGAATGTAACTGGTGCTTAAAAAAAAAACCTAATTGAGTGTATAGATCTTCGTTGAAAGCCAATGATTGGGTAATATTTCCCTATATTGCCGTTTAACTGAATCTCTGAGCATTGATTTTTCCCATTTAAGGTCCTCCGATATCTCGACTAACCAATGAGTTCTTCATAAAAATCTTCAGAACACTCAGCAAGGTTACCGAGACTAAATAGGAGTGAAATGTCTTGCTAGAGCACAAAATAGTAAAAAAAAAAGTGATCTCCTTTGACAGTGTAATTAATGGTCGCAATGGGCATTTGTAATAACACGACCATCGTTATCTCAGTACTTCTGGAATTTTCTACTCGTTTAACCTTTGCTTCTGGTGAACCTCTTGGAGAACATAAAATCGGTTTGTTAGCAAATTATTTTAGTTCAAGACTCGAAGGTGGATCAAGAACACCGAAATCCGGCAGTCTCAGCCGAATATTTGCTATCGTAAGAAGAACTCTCATATTCAGCAATGTATTCAACGAAGTTGTGATGAATAATTGCCGGAGTATTTCATACCAAGCAGTGAAGCCATTTTAATTGTCTTTGCCTTCACGGAAGTGGACGCGATTTAGCTGATCACTTTCAATTTAAGCTACCCAATCCGTGCCAGCCAAAAGGCACTATGCATAGCCTAACTAAAAAAAAGGAATGACAAGAAAAGTGTATTCAGTTATTGGTTATATGTTAATTTGATTCCAGTCCCTTGCGAATGCTTTTTGGTTCATTCTCTGTGTAAGAACTTGTCAAACTTATGGTGGCGTAAAACAAAGAGAACGAAAGAGCCAAGAGACCATTGAGCAATGGCAAAAGCCCAACAGAAGCTGTCCAAACCAGAAAAAAAATTTCACAGGTTCTTACACCGAGGTAAACCGAAACTTCTAGACCCCAAGCTATGTAAATTTGACAAGCTTCAGGGCGAGGTAATTGAAAAATGTTCTTCCTTCTTGTTATTTTCCTTTGCTAAAAAAAGAGGCGATCTTTAAATTTGCTAATCCAACAATCGATTTGCACAGCTTTTTTCTCTGGTGAGATGTTCTGGTTCTCATTATCTAGTGAACTGAAATTTCAAAAGCTCGACATATTCGATGGAGATCATCCGCTCTTTCCGCTTTAATTGAATCCTACGCGTCTGAATTCACAAGGTATCACTAACAAAACGTGTGTCTGCTCAGTTGATTGTGGTATCTGACAATGAAAAATTCCATGAATTTTGGCAAAGAAGCTTAAGCAAACCATAGTGATAGTAATCTGTCATTAATCCGTGCAAACTCTTGAATCCTTAGCAAAATAGCCTAGCATCTCGTCTTGTGTGAGATTTATGTTGTCCTGCGTGTGCGTCTACTTGCTATGAAAAGCAAATGATATCCTAACACCGTTGATCGCCATCTACGAGTTGTGTTCCGTCAAATAGACTAAGTTAAACTGCAACTCTCTTAATTCAGAAGGTACTTCGAAATGATGATAATGGCTGCCGAAATTCAGTGAGATCCTCGAGTCAAACAATAAATGACAAAGCCTTAGGAATCGGATTAAATTTTGAGGACGGTTTTAAAGGGAAATTCCTGAACATGCCATGTCATTGAAAATCCAATTGTGCTCTCAAGAAAAAAAAGAAAGAAAAGGAAATCATCTGTTAGCTCCTTGATTTAGAAATGAGATATGGCCAGGATTTCATTTGATTAGATGCATGCTGTTATTAACGTAAGCGTCATGAAGTGTCCCTTCGCCCCTTTCCAAAGCCGCATCATCAATAGCTAAAAGCGCAGAATGCGTACAATTAAGGTTGTGAAGTGTCTCTCGAACTAGCTTTATTCCTCAGCTAAATATTACCCTGGCCCTAACCTAACGACAAGTGTACCTTCCTTTATGGAGACCCGACCCGAAGGAGATAAAAATGTTTTGCGACTAATTAGAAAGTAAAAGAGAAAAATTGCACGACTCCAGCAGACAGCGATAAGCCGTTTATAGCGCATATGGGCCTTGAACCGGATGACCCAACAGATAAATAGTAGTGTGGGAAATGTTTGCCCTAGGTGTTAAAGCATTTCGTGGTATGCAAATTGCATTCTGTGTGTTGTCCAAATCATAAATGCAAATTTTGGTGGTGTCCACAGGGTATCTGGTTACCGAAAATACATGATACATGGTCTTTAAACGGCCATACATGTCCAACACAGCTGCATAATGAGAAAAAAGCTGGTTTAATTTGAATAGACGGTCACAAGGTGTCATGTGGATTGTCCTTGTTTAACCTAGGAACTACATTTACTACTACTTTAACTATTACATTTCTGCAACTACTACAATTAGTACTAAAATTTGGTACCTAAGAAATTGAAAAGAGGCAACTTTCCACGTCGAAGAGATCACGAAGCTGTCGTTTCGAGCGAATGAATCTACCTACTTTAATGGAGGACTTCCATATTAAAGTAGGTCGACTTGTGCACAGAGTTACTTGGAACATTTTGGAAGGAAAGGTACTGAGCTCTATCAAGTGGCAATATTTAGGATATCTACACCAACGTAGGTTCGCTATAGAAGTTTTTAGTTTAAGGGCTTTATCCGTAGATTATTGTCACTTACTTTAACTGAATGGAAGCGTAGTGGTGTCTTGAGGTGAAACGGAGCTTGGAAGAAATAATTTCTCGCAAAGGGACTGTAGTATGGAATTCACTGGACAGAGTGACAAGGAATTTGGATAAATTTGCATAAAATCTACATAAGATTCGTCGTTCTTTGTAGCTTGATGTAAGTTTAGGGAAGCCTGAATATTACAAGCCCCTATGGTTTCCTTTGCGACTTCCTTGCCACACTTTACTTTGCTTGTAACATCCTTTCCTTTTAATCTAGGTATAACTTGTATTTAGCTTGTTTTGTATTGTGTGGAAAATAAAACAAAAATAAAATATAAAAACACTGAAACGTAACCAAACTAGTCTCAGCTTAATATCTTTTTGTAAAAGGATCACAGCAAATCTCAATATCATATACTCCTGAATGTAAATATGAGAAGTTGTAAATATGTCTACGTTCCGAATATAGAATAATATAACTTATTTTTGTAGTGATATTTTGAAACAACATACGAAAAATGGGCACATTTTGGGTTTAGACTAGTTTTCATGCTTTAGGTCACGTGATCACAGTTTTCAGCTAGAAGTGTGTGTAATGCTAGAGTAAAGCTATACATATAACTTGGTGATGAAATATTGGCATATAAGAGGGAATAAAGACGATGTAAGATGTTGCCTCGTTTCCATCCTAATATTGTATGAGACGTGTTTTAATCCCCCTTAAATCGTGCTGGTGCGGCTCACAAACTTGCCGAGAACATTTTTCATGTTCACTAAGATCCCTTCATCCTATCTAGAAAAGTGGTTTGCTTTAAACACTAACTTCCCACGGGAGTACACTTGCTCCCTGACTATTATTGTAAATAGTATTGTCATTTCTATCTAAGAACGGCTTTAATTGCAAATTTAAATTTTTGTTTTAGATAGGGCCACATCAGCTGTATATAAGCTGCTGCTTCTGACCTGCATCACGAAGACACCTTTGTATGTATATGTATGTAATAATAATGGAAACTTTATTTGTCTTTGAAATTGAGTGACACTCTTGTATACTGTATTTATAAATATATCAATTAGAAACAAACAAGCAAAAACAACGGTAAACAAACAATCAAAAGCAAAAAGAAAAAAAGGCTTTGCTATCCTAAATCTTATTTCTATGACAAACGATGAAATATGTCGCTGTTATGGATAGATTTATCATTTTTTGATCATATTGTATTCTTGCTGTTTGTCAGGGTCAATGTCATTCCTCATTTCTAAGAACCTAGAGCATTTGTTGGAGAAGACACCAAGGCAGCTCTTGGAAAGGTTTACAAATTTTACATATGTATCTGTAGTCACTTCTCATGTCTTTGACCAAGCTCATGTATTTTTCTTTTTTTCGCACTGCATTGTTTTTGTGGTTAGACTCGAAACCAACTGTTACCTCTAGAATATATAGGTTCTTGGACTGTGTTCGGAAAAGAAGATCTGGCCGAAAATTGGCACCAGTTATTTAATAATAATAGTAACACGACATGATGCAAAAGCCACTAACCGTCCGACCAACAAAAAAAAAAAAAAGCGGCAGAGAGGATTGCAACCCATTGCTTTCCATTTCATCCATACAAACTCATGATTATACTCCTCAACCCATAGCTGTGGCATGAAACCCGGTATTAACAAACCCAATGAATGCTTTGGGTTCAACGATCGGAATCTACGGGGTCTATGCGTTTTTATCATTCATTTGCGTTAACCACGAGTTACCCATAAATAGTATTCTGTGAGTAAGGGTTACGCTTGAAAGGTGTTTTTTTTATTTTTTTATTTTTTTATTTTTATAGTTTATGATCGAAATTTGATCTTTGGCTTAACTCTCGTTTGACTCAGCATCATGGCCCGTGCCTTCGCTGAAACCTCTTCTTCACTACGTTTCCCAGAGACGTTGGTGAGTCATCAACGTGTAAGAAAATGGAAGTCTAGAGGTGTACGCAACTTGTGTGCGGGTTGAATAAAGTAGATCTATTCTGATAAGCAAATTGTTCTGTGAGGTATAGGTCTTTCTGGGAACAAATCACGAAAGGAAAAAAGCCATTAAATGTTGCCTAGTCATTTACAGAGATTCACGCCTTCTCGGCTACTATCTATCTACTGTATTTATTTATTTTTTTGTTTATTGAATTGTTCACATAAAATAAATTTACATTACTTACTAATATTCTACACCACTGCATAAAGGAAGTAATTTCACTTGTCTTAAAATCAAGCGGTAGTAAAACTGCATCTTTGTAGTGAATACGCTATGCATTGTTCATTGATCTTCCATAAATCGACGCCGTTTAGGACAACAGCCTCAATATAGAGGATAACGCTAAAAATTCTTGGATTTTGTCCCGCATTCACTTTACTAAAAGTACTTTCTTATGTCGTTGCCAATGTATTAGTGTTAGCTCAGTGGATTAATGCACAGAATAGTCTTGCTCTGCTTCTTACAACCATTTTGAGTTTGTTTTTGCAAGGGATGTTAATCCAAATGATACCGTTAAAGAATTGACGCGTCGATGACGATGGTTTTCCTCGTCACTAGTTGGTTTGTCATGCTTTCAGTCTCCTAAAATAGTTTATACTGTTACCGCATGACTCTATGTATGCACGAGCAAGATTGTTGAAGGACCTCGAACATCTGACCCTAGTTGTTCAAAGATTCGTTAGCCCTATCCACTAGATGAATCACTATCCGCGGAATAACCCAATTAATTTCAATCGCAGCTGGATTTATGTAGTATCTTGAAAAAAACTTGGCAAGACATTTTCAAGTTTTGCCTTCAGACACGAAGATATGCTATGACTCTTCGTTTCTTATTCTGTGGACCATGTTGCATGGTACTCTTAGTCAGCATCAAGGGGGTGAAAAATAACAGGCAATTTTGGACATTTTAAATGAAAATTTTTAACCACCTGTCCGCCAATATCTATGATGAGAAAATATCGGACAGCACTATGCGCGTGAATTCGTCACTGTTTTTGAGAGGTGGAGTGGGGTTTATTTTCTCGTCTGTTTCATATCCAAAATTGTTTCCCCTTTCCTGGCTTGTGTTGTCCGCGGCCCAATTGCTGTCTGTCTTTCTCACTTTTTAACTCTTGATTACTCACTGATCACTCACTCTTTTACACTAAGAATTCAACCGAAAAGGGTTAATAACAGTCCAGAATTTCGTCTCTTTGCATTAGTGTCAGGCTCAGCGTGTTGGGTTTACTATTGGGAATGCCATTTCTTGTGGTATGTTTTTGTAACCAATTACGTTCCTATCCTGTCGTTCATCTGTGAGGGAACATTTTGATCATTTTGTGTCCCAAACATATTTGACTGAATTTGGAAATAATAACAACATCACGAGATTTCAAAACGATGATCCTTTAACTGAGAAGAGGTCTTAAATTGGGTAATTGTGTGCTATTTGGAATCAAATGCGGTTCTAAAATTACCTTGTTTTAACAGCTGCATGGCCGTCTGTTTGCAATAAAGTTAACTCTCGTTTTCCGTGAGTGGAGAAGCCTGAGTTCATTTGCTCTTTCGTGAGAGATTTTGGCAATATCCATCTAATGGCTATATTGTAGATTTATCTTTTTTTAAAAGACACATGTGACCTTACTATCAACTTTTCGTAATAATCGATTATGTTAATTTTTATTATCATTTTGTTATAATTATTTTCAGCTATGCCCATTTGAAATGTTTAGTTCTGAAGGCGTAGCTTGTTTGTCGAGTATACTGGTATTTTCGAAAATTGGAGAACGAAATAATAAATGGTATAACAGGAACATTACCTTTAACCTCAACATTATTAGAGGCTGCATGTCATTACCATTAGCTGAAAATAGTGGTCTGTGAGCTTCTGGGTGTACTCTCTTTCTGGCGGTTCCTATCGTGCTGCAACAGTTCTTCCGTCAGGATTTTAAGCGGGTAACTTCGTCTATCAAAGAGTGTTGCATCGAGCCTTACTATGTAAACAAAATATTGTTAAGCATTGGTCATAGTTTTAAGATAATTCTTAATCATCGTTTTTACACAAAAGGTCAGAGATAGTTGTTACTATAGTTTGAATGATTTAGTACTTAAATAATGAAGTGAACCAAACAGTAAATAAACAAGCGGTTGTTCTTGATAGCTGGCGGGAGCCTCAGTACCGTAAGTCCTCAACGTTCTGAGAAACGTTGTTGGCTCATCCTCAGTGTCAAAACCTCACGGGTGACGTGAAGCTAACGAAACAAACATGACGTGAGGCAACGAAGACAAGAGCATGTGTACACGCCCCCTTCCGACCCCATTTCCCCCCCCCCCTCCACAGACACACACACAGCGAGTGTTTTCTACATTTTTCGAGTGATCTCAAATGTCCGGAGTGTTTCATGTTTATTTGTTTGTTTGTCTGTCTCTTTGTCTGCGGTTTCGTAAGCTTCACGTCACCCGTGAGTTTGATAGGTGTTACACCAAGGATGAGCCAAGAATTTTTGTAATAACGTTGAGTACTTACGCTACTGAGGGCTGCGCCAACTTTCAAGAACATGGGCTTGTTTACATTTGTTCTTCCTTTTTAGCTAAATAGGACTTGTTGGCCAACATGTTTACCATGTGCTCCTGTTCTTACTTAAATAGCACATAGTTCGTTCCTTTCTTAAGCATGATTTGGCCGAGTAATTCCTGTACAAGAGTTTAGTTCAGTTCTGCTATGTGTGTTTAAGTGAATGTGACTGGTATTTTTAGCGCAGCAGAGGGCAGAAGCTAAAGTAAATCCCTAAAGATATAAGTCTTAGGCAATCAGAGTTAAAGAGATCGTCAAGAGATTAATAAGATTCCCTTTGGTGGCTAACAGTGAACTTCAAACAAGAGGTTTCTACTTGTCATGAGAACAGGCGGTCGAGACATGATGTTTGTTTTCTACTGAGCCATTTCTCCGTAAAGGTCATCTTCTCTGTGTGACTAGCTAGTATCTAGCTAACATGAATGTAAAATTGAAATCAAAGCGATCAATGATTTTTCACGTCTTAGCCTGCTATTTGTGGTTTGCCGGAGACGACCTTCGTATTCCTTCGGATACTTCCAAATATCTAGGATTATTAATGCTTTGTAGAACGTTGTGTGGTAAACGGCCCTGTTATATTGACATTAAGTCTAAGCCGATTTGTGATTCCATCAGGTTTAACTTGAATGTTTTTCATTCCTCAAAAGCCAAAGAGATTTTTAAAATTTGCGCAAAAAAAAGAAAAGATAGGTTTACAGTGATATAAAGGGATCCTCTCTTTGCGCTGTCTGGACGATTTCAATTCTTATCAGCGAAAGATCTCTGTACTATCATTGGTATCGATTGGACCGTAGATTCTACCGCTTCAGGGTGGCATCGGGAAAACCTGATACATGCGGTTATCATCTAAACAATACGTCTTCCCTTTTTATCAGGAGTTTTGTTTTAGGAATCATCCACACACAGGGTGGGTAACTTAAGTACCTTGGTTACATTCCAATCAAGCTTTCCTTTTTTTTTTGGCTCGAATCCGCGCTTTTCGTGCGGCAGTTTAAGTGGTAAACACAACGTCCTTTTGTTACCTAGTCAAAATATATATCTTGGGAATTTTCTGGGAATTAGAATGGAATCAAACTTGATGTCCTTCAAAATAATAAAAAATAGTTTGTCTTCTTTTTGCTGTTGTTTCTTATCATTATTACCAGTGTTATTCTTTCCATGTTTAAGGATTATCCTGGACTGTGTTCAGCTTTAGAGTCGACTCTTGGAGCAACTGGAACCAAAAACCATTCGCTCAATGCAATTTTTAAAATTAAAAGCTCATGAACAATGAGTATCCATCGACGTCACTGGAGTCAATACAAATCACTGTTTCAAGTCCCAAGACTTGCTGGTCGCTTACGCTATTCTCTTCAGTCACCCGTATGGATAAAATGCAACTAGGTGATTTTTTGTTTTTGTTTTGTTGATGTTGGTCTTGTTGAATCACCACCCCTTGTGTTAAAAGGTTTCAATCTTGAAAAATCTGGCACAAGTCTTGTTAAAGAATGAACTATGAGCTGAATAGTCACTTCGGTTTAACTTAAGACGTAAGCTGCAATTTATGATATGCAGTGTTGACTTGATAACTAGGCAATACATGCCATAAATTCGTATCCTTTATTTGAAACGCGATAAAAGGTTAAAGCGTGGTGCTTGTAAGGTCGTATATATAGAACGCAAATGCAAATTCAACGTTAACCTAGAAATGCAAATCTCACCCAAAACACACATTATAATTACGTTGAAAACATCGACAATGGCCATGTGAACATG
>BLAZ01000055.1:258714-261214 GCA_014633955.1 Acropora tenuis | reverse complement strand
TTTTTTTCCTTTCTTTTTTTTTCTATAGGCGGTTTTCATACGTCATCAGAAGTGTCTGAATCTTGTACAGCAAAATGAGCCGACAAGTTTCCAATTAATCACAATTACCATATTTTACTTTCCCATAGCTTGTCACCTCCTGCACCGAATATTGTCGGCAAATAAGTTTCGGACAATAATTTACATCAATCCTGAAAATAGAAACCATTAATTTTTCTTTTCTTCTGTTCTTTAAATCTCCCCTCCCCTCCCCTCCCCTCCCCTCCCCTCTTTGTAATTTTTCTTTTCTTCAGGTCAGGGAACCAGATTTAAAACCTTTCTGTTGATTGGCTAAGCTTGGTGAGATTTCTAAACCTTATCTCAAGATCCAATGTTTATATTTTCGTGCATCGTAAACAATTAAAACTCAAACATAGGAAAAGGAATACGCGTAATACATAGCATCGTAAATCATGTTGATGTCTGAGATATTTCAATATTCTTTCCCGTTTGATGTTTGATTAGTTCTTGTTATGCAATATTCTCACTTTCAGTGCCCAAATTATTTGACAAGTGAATTTGTCGCCCATGGCACTGGACTCTTGAAACGTGCCTTGTTCTTCTGTCAACTGTGAAGTGCAATCCTGAAGCCTATCAGAATAACAATTCAATGAACTTGATTTTACGCAGTGAAAACCTAACTTATCATCAATGAGGTGAGTGGAAACTGCAGTTTCAACCAAAGTTTGATTTTACTGCTAAAATCCAACCGAGGGAAGAGTTAAATTAGAACATCAGCGCAAATCTCATTTTTGAAGGGTTTATATTCTCCGGGGAATTTTTTTTTTTCTGTGAAGCGAAGAATATACAACAATAACATATTTCGATGCGTTTTTGAAAACAAACTCAAAACGAAAGAAAATCGACTGAAAGAAAGCTGTCGGCTAGGATCAATAGTGATTTTTCATTCACTTTTCAATATCTGTATTTTCACTTGACCGTTCGGCTTAGGGGAAATTGGAGCAAGCCTTGCACCAGGACTATACACCAGACAGTTTAAACTTACATGTCTGGATTTTGCCATTAACTTATGTGCATTTTCTTAGTTTATGATGATCAGGTATAGCGGATCTTTTTGATGTACAGATTGATTTGGCAAAATGGAGATTTTGGTTTGTGTGTTTATATTCCACTGTCTGACTCTTCCTTACATTTGTTATCAAAGAACTTATCGCCTTTGATCATATTTACTTGATTGACGTCATGTGCCGTGCGAGTATTTTCTATACCAATCACTATCGATTGAACCAAAACATGATGTTCCATTGCTTTTCAGAAAATTTACTCAATACTCAATGTTATCTATTTATTCGTTTTTTTTCTTCTTCTCCTTTTTTTTTTTCTCTTTCCTTTTCAAGTAGTACCTATAATTTAAAATTTCACTCAGAGGTCGACGGAAATCATAGGTCGCCAGCTGATTGGAATCAAGCAACAGCGATATGTTAAATGCGGAAAATACAACGAACGATATGCAATTTTCAATGATCTTGTAAGGTATAATTCCATAAGTTTGGTGTCCATGTTGCTTTTCCAAATCTTGATCTACCTGTGGTCAAGTACGCTTGGTAATTGTAGGTTAGAGCTTACATTTGGCCTTTGTTGTGGGACCCAACAGAAACGTCAGAAAAACGGCAACAGCTGCCCCGTCCGAGTCGCGCTTAAATCCAAAAGGAATCTTTTTTTTTTTTTTTTCTGGGAGCAACAACTGAATGCCAATATTTTGTTGTTGTTGTTGTTTTTTTTTAATTTTGCGAATGCTTCCTTGTGGCATAATGAAAACGTTTTACTTCTCCAAAATTAAAGCATTCACCGTTTCTTGTTTAAATGGACAAGACTTCAGTTTGTCTTAAGTGACATATAATTGACAATGTCAAGGAAACAGTTATCCAATCATTTTTGAGACGTGCAAGAAAGATTTTCCATTAATTCATAGTCTCCAGCTTCTGTTTGAGCTCATGCTTAATATTGTCTTGAAAAAGATAATGAGTGAATTACCAAGGGACAATCAAAAGCTATTCCAATTGCATATATCAAAGAGCCTCGGAATTTTATCTGCACATGCATTGTTCTGCAGGTAAATGTCTTACTTTTTTTTGTTACATTTTACTTCGGCTAAGGTCATCCCTCGCTTACCCAGAAATGGTAAACCGAATCCAATTTTATCATATTCAGTCTCCAACTGAAATATTATGACCTGATATCACGCTATCTGTTTTAACTTCCTCAAAGAGAGCCGTTTTCGTTACTTGACATTCCTATCGCTTACAAATGAAATTGACGAAGAAGGGAAAAGGCTAACATTTCATATAGTAATACGAAAACAAAAAAAACGTGACGATTGACTTGTGGCTTTATCCAAGAATGACATAGAACTCCGTTTCGTTAGTCTTGGCTGCACTTCGCGGCCTGACCTCACGAGATAAATGCTTTCTTTTGACTCACACTTACGATACTTTAACCT
>BLAZ01000055.1:189419-191919 GCA_014633955.1 Acropora tenuis | reverse complement strand
AGATTGCGTTACAGAAACGCGCGCACATCCAGACGGGTTGGGGTGGGGGTGGGGGTGGGGTGGAAATAAAAATGTCACGGACCTTAGCTTGCAAGAAGTAGCGAAAGCCTTAGCGATACTTCGCCTATTAGGGGCGATAAATGAAACATCTGTCTCGGAATAATGGAACATGACTAGCTACCTTGAGGAACGTTGAGAAATTTGTGAAGAAAAATGTTTTTTTTTTTTTTTTTCTGGCGTTGGGCTTATTAGGAAGTACCCTCTGTAAACTTATGGTCTCTTCTTTAGATGGGTACCTTTTCCAACGAGTTCAAAATACTTTCTGGTAGATCTAGGTGCAAAAATGAACTTCTGGAACTTTCGTAGACAAATCGTTTCCCTCTCTTAATGTGATCAAATTGAGCTGCGGAAACGCGAAGCCGGTCATAGTAGATTTATATAATGACTAGATCAAATCAAATTCCTAAGCTGTGGCTACTTTTCATTTTATTTCGCGTTTAATATTTTTAGTCGTTTGGGTTGCAAGAGTACGGTGGCCCATATCTGCAAACACAACAAACACTTTTCCGAACACAACACAGTATTATTGAAGCACAGCAAGGTTATTGTCGAAACACAACACAGAATTATCGAAAATCGAAACACAATATTATATGATCGAAACACAACACAGTATCATCCGAACACAACACAATGTCACATCAAAACTATGGCCCGCCATTCGTAAAAAAATTCCGAACATCATAATGCTTCCGAAATGTCGAAATGCTTCCGAAAATCAAAATGCTTCCGAAGCTCGCAATCATATTATTTTCGCCATGATTCCGAAATTTCGCAATGTTTCGTAATGGTTAGGAATTTTCGATGTCTAGGGAAAGGATTGGACTCCAGCACAATGAGGCGAGAGCCTCATTTTAGGGTGGCTATGAAAAGAATAAGAAATGTAAGGAGGAAGTACGGTTAAAAAATGAATTTTGTTGTTGTTGTTGTTTTGGATTTCAAAACTACGTTAACTAAACACTGAATTTTAAGCCGTAATTTCAAAAAGGGCATCTGCTTATCTTTAGTGAAATTTTCCTGTTTAAAATTAATGGTCCACCATATCAAATTAAACTTTTTTTTTAATCGAGCATAAAATGACGTCAATTAAAGACTCACTAGTTCAAGAATGCAATGTGTTTGTACGCGATGTTTGTCGTGACTTTACCCATTTCTATTGATATGCCAACCAGAACCTACATAGCTGTCAAAGCAAGGACTTCTTTTGTTCCATGGTTGGCAAATTTGAATATCAAAAGAAATGTCAATGTTTGTAAACAAGAAATATCGCTTTATGCAGCACGGGACCTCCGGGCTTTCAGGCTGTTTGTGTTATGTATGTATGCAGAATAAATAGTGCAGATGCGTTGCCATGGTAGCAACCTGCAGAGCACATTGTCAAAAATGGAGAATTTCGTGGTAGCACTTATTAGTGCTCAAGTTTTAGCTTCAAGGCAAAAACTGCATAAACATGGGAAAGATGATAGTATAATTGCCCAAAAACTTAGGGGTGTTCCGTAAGTTACATAAGGCAACAAGCCAAGCCACTCAATACTGAGTCAATTGTTGCTTTGTTCTTTACAGTCATTATTACCTTCCTCACTTGTTATCATTGGGAAGAAAGCGACTAAAGGATTCCATCTTCATAAACAGTTTCGCTTCAATGTTGTTTACTTTTTTTCTTCGATTATTCTAATTTACAACTTGTAAGTATAAATAATTCAACTGGTAATTGTTACTACAGTCGAGTTCAAGTTTCATCCACACCTTTGTTTGCGTTTCATGTAAGAGAAGGAACGGGACATTTCACTTGTCTACTCTGTATTTGCAAAAGACAACGCAAATCGCCCAAAACACAACGCAATATTTGCGAAACACAACTCCAAATGTTCCCGATTACGTAATGCAGGGTGTTACTATACAAACCATAAACCTACACAAAGCATTACTCCACCCGCCATTTTGTTAGTTGTCTTCGCACGTGGTGATCTGTCGCGAGAATGGATGTGTTTTTTGAGTGCTTGAGCTGCTCAGAAGAGGTGGAGGAAACTTACAAATATTGCTCTAGATGTGGAGCAGCCGTGGACAGAGAGGAGGTTCTCATTCGTTTTTTTTTTTCAGCGTGCGTTTGATTACTCGGTTATGTTACTCTTTTTGGAAAAGTACCATGCCACAGAAATGTCTATGCGTACTTTGCACAATAGACTGCGCGATTACGGATTAAGAAGAAGGAATGCAAATAGTGACGATGCCGAAATTTACCAGGCCATTCAACAAGAATTGGACGGGCCAGGCTGCATGAGGGGTTATCGAGCTATGTGGCACACCCTTCGTTTGGATTACGGAATACAGGCACCAAGAAGGAAGGTCGAAGGGATTGTACAACAACTTGACCCTGAAGGAACAGCCTTACGGAAGGCTCATGTACTAAGGAGAAGGTCGTACACTAACCCAGGCCCGA
>BLAZ01000055.1:41876-46876 GCA_014633955.1 Acropora tenuis | reverse complement strand
TGCCGTCTTATGTACATCAAACACCGATTGGAGAGAATAGTTGCTCTGAGATCTTTTTCGTGCTCCGGTGTAAATTTCAAAGCAAGTGTGTAGCAGGCAATCACCTGATCCAAAGTGTTTGTTTCTTTACATGAAAGAAGTTGATTACCTCGCTCCTTCCATCTCTCAGCTTCCTCCTGAGACAGATTGAGATAAAAACAATTTCACATTCCTACGCAAAAGGAAATTCTTAAAGGCCCCTGAATAAATAATTACAATTTACACAGGCTGACAGCAAATAATAAGATTTGCCATTTTTAAAGTATTATTTTTTAATATGTTGTCAACTGCATTTTTTACCTATAGTTAAATCCAAACAAGGTCCCAACTGTGAAAAAGTGTGAGTTAGATTTACCTTTTGAAAAATCCAGCATCTTCAAATCAGAGAAAATGTTACCGCATATGGTTTCTGACGCAAACTCTCTCTGCTATTCATTTGTTCTCTCTTTTGAAAAACTCTTGTGCCCTTATCTATGCCATAAATAAATTTTAAAACTTAATGGTTTTCAAACATAGCATCCATTACAAAAAAACGCCCTTTAATTTCTACGTAACTTTAATTCATTGTTCATACTCTAGATCTCATGCACCAAAAGCTAAAAGCTCTGCGACAATGGGTGTGCGTGAATTCTGACAGTTATTCCGATAAGGAATACATTTGATCACTATAAAAAAAAAATTGATTCTATCTGATCACCCAACTTCTTCATACCTTCAACCGGTACGATGTATTTGTCTTGTAACTTTCTTGTCCAAGTTCCACAGCCTTCCTGTAGTTTTTCAGTTTAAAGTAAGCAGCCGCTTGGAGACTTTCAACAGAACGCTTGAACCTTGTTTTCGATCCGTCTTCGGGATGAAGCCAAAGTGCAAGGTTGAGGTGCTTGATGGATCCCTCGTAGTTCTTGTCCTTAAAGATTCCAATAGCAAAGTCTTTCCTTTCTTGAGCTACGTTCTAAGAGCAAAAGCAATGGGTAGAGCATTTTTGTGGTAGTTCGATACTTTCCTGTCTTGAATATAAACTGCAAGAGCTTTGCAGTGCGTTTACAGAAACTGGAGCCACGCTGACAATGAGAACCAATCAAATGGCAGAGATGAAACAATAGATTCGATCTATCATTTTCAAATCCAGCCAAACAAGTGTCCAGTACAGAACAATGAAATCTAAACTTGTTCGTTGTGATGCTCACGCAACGGGTTACGGTTTCATTTCTCTATCAAGTTTCAACTTTCAATTCTCCTGCTTGAAGTTTGCTTTCAGTTCGTCTCTCTGAGTTACGTGATACCTTTCCAAGTCGTACATTCGAAAGTGCGTTCATTGCCTGTTTTCAAACCGTGAAGGACTAGGTGCGATTCTGTAAATTATGGGATTAGCAACTATTGATCTACATAGTCAGAAAATCCCCAAGTTTGGTGTTAATCAGGCTAGTTTTGACTGAGATACAGCGATTTAATTAAAAACGTCAAAATTAAGAAAGAAATGTATGGCCATCTGGACGCTGTCTGAACACAGCGTCCGGATGGCCATTCATTTCTTTGTCAATTTTGGCGTTTTCAAATGGCTGTATCTTTCTTACTATTGCGTCTATTTACATCGAACTTGGAGATTTTGTAAAGCTTTCTCTGTACTTTAAGAGTATGTGGATCAATAATTGCTAATTCCATAATTTACAGACTCGTACCTAGTCCTTCACGGTTTAAAAACAGGCAATGCTCAGGGACCATTTGAAGGGTTTCTTTTAAAAAGCCGCGAAGATATTCAAGCCCTACTCCACACACTCTATTGGCGATATATATTTACAAGTAAGAGTCTTACGCAGCTTTTATTAGTATGTATTTTCTTAACCAACGAACGACCAAATAGAAATTAAACCCCTAAGTACGCGAGACTACAGACTGTTTCAGCCTGATGATTCAAAGAATCGGTAAGGCAAATTGAGTATTACACGCTGCGATCTCTTGGCGACCATTTTTGTGATATTAAAACTTCTGAGGCTTTTGTTTGCGGTTAGAATAGAACTCTTTACCAATAGACACCTCGCTGCCGTGAAAACCAAAAAAACAACAGAGGCCCCCAAGCATAATGGCCAATGCTGGGCCTTTAATAAACGGCGCCGTTGCCGCGTAAGTATCACAACGAACAACTTGAGATTTCATTGTTTTGTACCAAATATTTGATTGGCTGGATTTGAAAATGGGGCATTTGATTGGCTGGATGTCAAAATGGGACATTTCCGCCATCTGATTGGTTTTCTTTATCTGGGTGGCCCCGGTTTCAGTAAACGCACTAGCTGCTTTCCATTATGCCAAAGATTTCGGAAATTTCGGCCTGAAGGTGGTCCACATGTTTCGGTCGGAAAATTCCGACCGAAATTCGCCGTTCCATTTTTGATAAACCGGTTCTTTGCTCTTATTAGGGAATTCGGAAAACGAATTTAAAATGGCAGGAGCCACTTTTATTGGTTGACCCGGTTAAATCGAAAAATGTCGTTCCATTTTTCTCAGGTATTCCCACTGATCTCTGACCGGTCAGTTTGGCATAAGGGATGCACCCACTGTAACAAATGCCATCTCACTTCGCCTCACCCTTGCGAGATCACTATCCAGTCTTTTAATTTCGTTTATCTCTCTCCTGGCTGAATTTGTCTTCCCCATTTCATACTGTGCATACGCCTTGCACAGGCACGCCTGCGCTTTTGTCCTGGAAGAGGTCTGGAAGAATAGGGCAAAATTTGCACACTTTTCTGCTGATACGAAGTCGTTTGCCCTCAGGAGTGTGTTTCCATAGTCAGTCCATTTTAATGATTCATCCTAAAACAACCAAACAAGCAAAAAAAACAACAACAAAACAATTAGAGTAAATGCAATGAGAAGGTGATGCATTATATTTAGTGTTAATCTTAGTACTTGAGAATGTACTCGTAATCCATTCTTTATACGGATTACCAGCTCGATCATCGAGCTGGTAACTGATGCCTCGATCCCAAACATTCAAGCAATGAGCTCAAGAAACATTCGAATAGTTGGTAGTCTTCCTTAAGGGGAAAAATAACTTCCTTGAATCTATATATTGGTATAAGTTGTTTTAGAATCCGTGTATACTCTTCAGGCCAGGCGCGTTCGCCAAAGATATCACTGATTAGTTACACCAACTAACATTACACCGTGCCTATATGCTTGGATTCAAAACTGCAACTGAAGGTAAGACAACAGAAGTGCCAGACACTCAGCCAAAAAAATAGTATCCGTCAAGCAAAACAATAAGATAAGCTAATTTTATCCATAAAGTAGTGCGGTGTTGGAAAATAACGGGTGGATCATTAAGCTAAAAGAGTATGGTATACTTTATGAAGGTGTACTTTATTTAATTCAAGGAAACACGCTAGCACCAAGAACACTGTACTAGTTTCCATGTAGGGCGTGTTTGTACTGATATAAAAAGACACTAAAGCTAATAATACAAGATTAATTCGGTCTAAAATCATAAAAAAAATCAACTATTATGAACTAAGAGCATATTATAACCTAAGTACATGACTAATAATGAACAAACTAAGTACTCTTGTGAACTAAGTACGTGAAGCATCACATGACCCACTTACGTTTAGATATATTTATGAAATTAATGTATCGAGGGAATCCACCACAGTTTCGTGTAACAAGCGCACGGAAAGGAAGTACAGAGATTATTTATTGTATTCAAACTCTTGTGCGATTGTTTTACATATCTTTTCAAAAACACTTAAAAGTACTGGTGATGTGAAACTAATGATGAAACTGTGCTCTCACAATTTCTCTGAACTTTGAAATGTATTTTTCGAGTCTCCGTGGGAGGTTGTTTTTGTCGTTATTTCAGGAATCTTTAGCTTTTAGAAAGTGCTAAAAGAAATTTAACATACTTGACATTATTATGGTACAAGACTTTTGTCCACTGAAAACTAAAATTAGATGCTCGATTTCTTGTCAGATTTCGTCCGAATTAAACAAAATATTCCCCCGCATTTCTCAATCTTTTTAATTCATCATGTCTATGTCAGGCTTATTGAAAACATAAAGTTTTTGAATACGCAGCGGTTACCTCGGCAAAAAAGTCGTCCCTTGGTAATCCATGACGCAGAGAGTCCTCCATGTCCCGCATCGAATCTTGGACGTTACCTAATCGCCAGAAGCACTCTGCTCGATCGCGAAGGAATGGAGCAGCACAGTGGGGATGCAGGCTTAGAAACCTCACCTGATCGAGGCCCATGGAAAAAATACGTACAGCGTCAGGATAGCTACCAAGCTGCATCGCCTTCCTTCCCATCATGCCAAGCTCGCCGGGATCTTTCATCGGGTTCATCCCTTCCATCTCTTAAGCAGCCACCTAAGATCGAAACGCAACATTACTTCACCACCACAATTTATATAATGGTAATAGATCTAATATAATGTTCATAGATAAATAGCTACAAATTATAATTTATGTCAACTGTGAAGTGTCACTCTCCCAGAAATAAGGTTGTTCATGTTTCGTGTTGAAAATTGTAATGTCTGATTACGACGAATATCGATATAAAACATTCTTATCTGAGACTTTAGCTCCTAATAATAAATATCATCAACAGAAATAATGATAAAAGTTAAAGCACCCTCCTAGAATCGAAACCGGCAGCTTTAACACTGCCAAGGACGAGCGCTTTCTATCGTTTGGTTTGCCACAATGAACAGCCATAAGCATATTTGACCATATGTTCACCCTTTCACCGAACAGAAACCAAGTGCTTTCAGCTTCCTCTATCTTCTCGTAAAATACTTGCTTGCTTGTTGCAGCTTGTTGTTATATTTTCTAATGTATCTGATTAAAGACATACGTCTAGTATCCTCCTCATCGAAATATTTCTTTTCCTAGATCAATTTACATTTTTCATAGGCGATTTGCTTTGCAATTCAGTAAAGGAAACATGCAGTCGTTGGTGATGGTTACT
>BLAZ01000055.1:34376-39376 GCA_014633955.1 Acropora tenuis | reverse complement strand
AAGACGTGCGTAGAATTCAGCAGCTTATTGTTTGAAAAGTAGTTGCAATACACCTAAATCTTACTCATGGCTTCCTGTTTTAACTCAGTTTAAGAGATTCAGTCCGCCTTAAACTCTTTTTACAAACTTTGATCATGAATCTTTCAATTCCAAAAAAAAATTGTTGTTTCTCTCTGAATTTCATTCAATTATTATACCCGTATCACAAGAATAAATATTAGTTGTTCCTCGCTGAGACCCTTTATTTTTTTATGGTGCTATTCCTTACTTGACAAACTAACACTGAAGCCTCGAGGTGTGACAAAAGCACTGGGACTGAAAATCCTACTTAAGCTTGGTATAAGTTTGTATAAGGAAACACCAACTGTCGCTAACGGGAAAAGGTGACACGGGTTTCAGGTGGGTTCCATACTGGAGAGAGCATCGGTTCTTCGGTCAGACGAAGTTTAGCAACTGTCCTGCAAGACGAAGAAAAGGTACCCGAGTTAATAACCAAAAAAAATTGTGTCTCTCCACGGGATTTCTCGGATTTTTGAGATATGTCCTGGATAGCAACCAGTTAGATGCATCTAGACTTATATAAGCGTCACGAATTGTCCCTCGCCCTCCTCGATATATTTCTTACTGTCTGTGGGCTAGGTTGAAAGTAGGCTACCCTCTTTCAAATTCGTGATCTGCCGCTTATTTTTTTTTGGGCTTCTCGTTCCTGCTCTCATTCGTGAAAATCCTGGATCAGTATTCAAGTGTCCCATTCCCTTCTCGATTTTAATTTTATCGCTGGTACGGTGATCTTGCCGTGTCACCCCTCCGTCTCCTCCCTACAACAACATTAATTATTTTTAAATGTATTCGTTCTTGTAATGTGTCACACCTTGTAGGTGGGGTGGCTTGGTACAACAAACTCGTCGTTTCTTTGATTTTAACGTTCAGTTAACGCTAATTCTCGTCAAAAAACCGTTCTATGCGGTGGCTGCAACAAATGGCAGCCCAGAAAATGCAGCAGTGGAGTTTCAAGAGAAATGTACAAGAAAGCTGTGCAAACTGGAGACGACATCCCCTGGCATTGTGGGGTCTGTTCCACTACGCGTGCCATGATTCCGAACTTTGAGAGCACAAGGAATGAAGGTAACTGAAACATCATTGTTAAGGAGTGTTATGCCAAACACGAATTTGTTATTGTGAAAACTGGGAAACAAGCAGTTCTAACGATATATTTATTAATTAACAGTTTCCGCTACCTCACTTGGAACTGTGATGCAAGTTAGTATGTGTTCGGCAGTATCCAGCGTAGCATTTGAACTGGGGCATACAGACTCCGCCAGCATCCCAACCCTAGTCAGCCAGCAATCTTGTCGGCTTCGAGGGATTAAGTCATTAAGTAAAAACAGTGATTTGTAAAAAGACTTCATATTTTACAGTGTACTGGTCCAGGTATTTTTGCAATGGCTCATATACAGGTGTTATTGCCTTGCCAATAAAACTTTTATGCATCTCAATAATTAAAGTTTATAATGCATGCATAATTATACACTCAGCAAAGTGTGACGTGGTCATTCCTGGAGAGGAGCAATTATCAAGTATCCCCTGTAGGGAATTTTTTACGTTCCGAGAAAGCGCGGTAAATATTCATTCGCTTTTCAAGCTCGAATGATCTGGTCGTCAAACGTTTTCAAGGTACGTTTAATCACGTAGCATATAGTATGAGCGGCTATTTTCCCAATGTTCTTGCCAATTCAGCTGTCGTTCATCTGCATGGTTTTGGCGGCTGCACCGTTTCACAACTGAAAGAAAAAGAACTTTTTGCTATTCCATGCCTTGTTACTACCCTTGTTATCTTACAAATAGGCACTTATGATATTTTGTCAGCTCGTCCCGAAGTTATTGGATCGTCGATCGTTGATTCGGTTGTTTTTATCCACGATCATTTTCTAGTGTCAGTTGTCGGGGTCTGCGTGGTTATCCCTCGTCGGCTTCCAGGTTCTGGCTTTCCCAATACGAATTTCAACGGGGAAGCTGCTTTGTTAAAGGCCCACATTCACCCAAAATACATTGCGTCTCGCGCTCGGCAAATCTGAATTTCGTGTGACACGAAATTTTCAAAAAGCTTCTAAGATCTGTTATCCAGTCTTTTTTCATTACAATCGGATCCTGCACATATATTTTAATCCGCCTGTGTAAATACGTTCCCTGTTTATCATTCTATAGTTTTCTTGTGTTATTTTGTATATATTCGGTCACATTTCGGTGTATATTTGTAAAATTAGTCGTTTGAAGCTGACGAGGACAAGACGAGATGGCGCCCTTTTTCGAACAGCTTGTCTGCGTTCAGCCAATCAGATTACGCGTTTAGACAATAAAGAGATTCAAAATAAAAACAAACGATCGCAATGACTCTTGGATGAAGGTGGGCCTTTAAATGTTTGTGTTTCAGTCGTGCTAAGCGAATTCTCCTGGGCTTTTACACGGAAGCATCGCCAAATTTCTTCCCCTTCTTGACACTTTTTGCTCTCCGATGGCGTTCATTCTGGGCAGTATGCTTTATACCGTAGTTATAGAGGTGCCATTCTTCGAGGCCTTCGCATGCTTTGACTAATTGTCCCGTCATTTCGCTCATTTTGTGATAGTCCTTTCAGTCATTTTGCATGGCTTTTTCACTTCTTTTCTTTTAAATTATAGTAATCTCATAATTCGCTGGTTTGCTCCAGTTTCTTTGATGATGTTTCGACAGTACAATTTGTGTGATTGATATTGCATTTGCATTATTAACGCGTTCCAAACTAATTTGTGGCATTACATTTTAGAGAAATTCGGGTCAGAACAACAATAACGCCCTGAAGAATTTTGCTAAGACAAGCAAAGTCTCGTTTGCCATCGGAGAAAAATACGGTCTCCGTCAATTCCACAAGAGTCACGATTGATAAAAACACAATACCGTCAAAAATCACCATTTTATTCTTCCACTGAGCAAGCCTAACTATATAAGAAGACAGTTTAGTGTTAACAAACCAACATTGAATGATCTTCCGAATTTTGGACTCCTCAACTCTTATCCGACAAAAAAAACTATGATTACACACGTAACTTAAAATGCATTCCGAATTTCGGACCCCTCACCTCGTATCCGAGAAAAAACGACGATTACTACTTCACTTGGAATGCCGTCCGAATTTCGGATCCCTCGACTCTTATCCGAGAAGAAACGATGATTACATGGTAACCCGAAATGTCTTCCGAACTTCGGACCCCTTAACGCTTATCCGACAAAAAACGATGATTACAACTTCACTTAGAATGCCTTCCGAATTTCGGACCGCTCAGCTCTTATTCGAGAAAAAAAAAGCGACGAATATGCAAATAATCTTGAAAGGTTTTCCGAAATTCGGACCCCTCAACTCTTATCCGAGAAAAACCGATGATTATCTTTAACTTGAAATGCCTTCCGAATTTCGGACCTCCCAACTCTTATCCTTCAAGAAAACGATGTGTTCTAACTTGGGATGAGTTTAGAGATAGCTTTGTGTTTTCCAAATAGTTTTCTCTTTCCCCTTTGATGAAAAAAAAAAGTCAAAGACCGGAGATTCCTGTCGACTATACGTTATACGAACCTTATGCTACAACTTAAGGTGCATATGACACAAAATTTTTGAACAAGCAAATAACAAATTTTTTGTCCTATGCATTTTGAAAAAACGTGTTTCATTGTTGTTGTTTATATAATCTTGCGCTGTTGTATATTTCCACTGAAAATCCACTTATTAAAGGCAACAAAGCTTGTTCGCCTGCTAAACAGATTGAAGGGTGAAATTCCTTCTCTTTTTTAATCACAATGAAATATCGATATAAAAATGCTAATAATATATCTGAAAAAACTATTCATTCTGATTGGCTGAGAGCAATGCAGTTCAGGTGCAACACAATGCAAAAAGTGTAATACCAGAGAACTTCTAGATTATGATTGCCTAAATAAGGTTTGGTCAGAACCAACCAAAACTTTTGTTTTTAGATCAGGCGCACGCCGAAGCGAAATTTTTTCCTGATTGCGTGTCCTCTGCTTAACCAAAAAGTTTTTTTTTCATATATATTATAAATAAGTAATCACATGATTTTTCTCCTTCAATTTGGAATAAATAAGACTACTAATTTCCGTCGTCTTTGAAAAAATTTATTCGTGCTTATTTATTGCAAATTTCACTCGCAATCACGTGGTTACCTATACATACAATTATGTTATTGGGTGTCTCTAAACAAAGCCGCTCTCTCGCTTAGCTGTTCTGCAATTTTAGCTTTGTCTTTTCTTTCCCTCAGATTCTCTGTAATGAAAATGCTTGGCCTCTTCAGCTCTAAGCTTGCCAGCATCCCCTTTCCTAAAGAATGATATTTCTCACTTATTGCACTTGCATCAATGGAACCGACAAACAGATGTTTAAAAAAAACTGCAATTATATGAATTATGTCATGTAACCTCCTAAGTTTCCTTGGGTGAGACCTAATCCCAGATTCACTTCAAAAGTCCATAAACAGCTGAGGAGTGAATGTCTTTACTGGTATGTATGATGACAATAGTAACTGTTAATACCCTTGTAAAATACCTTTACTCATTTATTGCCTTGCAACTAAGAAAAAATTTAATAATTAAGCTGATCAGCTGATCCTTTTTTGGGGGGAAGCTTTCGCGAAACCTCTCTAGAAGGTGAAAGTGTTTATTTACATTCAGAAACTCTGATAGAGGAGAGTTTTTTTTTTAATACACCATTCTATCTAATAAAACTTATGTTAATTTGCGCAGATGCAAAGAAATTTTCTCCTGCAGTGTATTGCAGCCCTTACATGTTACAGTGTATAAAACAACAACAGCAAAGTAAATATTACCATTCTCACTTCCAATGTCCAAGACAAGGTCACTCTCTTGAAAACGTCTTTGGTTTTGGGGTTCCGAAATTCGGAAGCATCTTTTTGGTGGCCTGGCGGTGGATATGCATTATATCCGGGTTGCGATCGTC
>BLAZ01000055.1:29376-31876 GCA_014633955.1 Acropora tenuis | reverse complement strand
ATGCTCGAAATAGATGATGCTATACAACTAATTCGGTGTTCTGGTCAGGGCTGCTACCTGGCAAAAAACATATTCAGAGTGCATTTCGCATAATTCCCATACACCCTTCTGATTATCCCCTGCTTGGCACGCGCTCGCAAGGGAAACATTATCATGACCGCTGCATGCCTCTGGTTGTGCCAGTTCTTGCCGCAATTTTGGAGAGTTTTAGTACCGCCCTTGAATGGCTAGCTAAGACTTACCTCGATATTCCCCCTATTATTCATTTACTAGATGATTTCCTCTTAGTTTCACCAACTTTTGCTGGCTGTCAAGGCTCATTTAACTAATTTTCTTAGCTTTTGTGAATTTTTAGGCATTCCAGTGGCACCTCATAAAACCATTGGACCCTCTGATGTTTTATCTTTTGGTGGAATTGAGTTAGACAGCATGCTCATGGAAGCACGTCTTCCTCGTGACTAAATTTCGATGTGCATGTACTGCTAGAACAGTTCATTCATCGCAAAAAGGTAACGTTAAGGGAGATCCAATCCTTGATTGGGCTCTTAAATTTTGCATGCTCTGTGATTGTTCCTGGTCGAGCCTTCCTTCGTCGCCTTATTGATTTGAGTGTGGGACACAGCAAACCCCATCATTTTATCCAGCTTACTCAAACTTGTCGTGCTGATCTTGGTATCAATTCTTACGCGAATTTCACGGTCGTTCCTTTTTTCTGGACGATGTATGGCTCGATTCCGAGGTTCTTCATTTAAATACCGATGCATCAGGGCCCTTGGTTTTGGTGCCATCTTTGGTACCCAATGGTTTTATGGTCGATGGCCTGACAGTTGGAAGGGTTTCATTATCGCTGTTTTGGAGTTTTTCCCTATCCTGCTCAGCATTCTCATATGGGGTGGGACCATGCGCAACCAACGTATTTCATTTTTCACCGACAATGAGGCCTTGGTCCATGTGATCAATAGATCCTTCTTTCGTAACCCTGGGCTCATGTTCTTTGTCAGACACCTTGTGCAAGCCTGTTTGAAGTACAATATTTTGTTTCGAACACGGCATGTCCCTGAGGTGCACAATCAGCTGGCTGACTCTTTATCCCGTCTACAGGTTCAGCGATTCCGCAAGCTGGCTACAAAGAACATGCAGCCAATTCCGACTGTCATTCCGTTGACACTACAACCTCAAATTTGGCAGATATAGTATCTAATTTATTGCAATCTAGTTTGAGGCCATCTTCCATACCTACGTACAGGCGGGCTTAGGAACTTTATACCCAATTTTCCTATTTAACTTTCGGTGTTGCAAATATTAGACTTCCACTGTCTCTCTCCAATATTGCTTTGTTTATTGCCTATCTGTACCATCATGACTATGCTGCATCTACCGAAAATATGTCTCAGCTTTGGGCTATATTCAAAGGCTGGCCAACGTGTCAGATCCGACTAAGCAACTTTTTATTTTGGAGATTATTAAGGGTTATGGCAAAACTGTCACCCGTCTAGACATGTGTTTACCCATCACTTTGCCTATTTTACGACAGTTTCTGCAGGTGTCTCCTTCGATCTGCACTTCTCAATATGTCTGCTGTTTGTTTAAGGCTATGTGTACATTGGCATTTTTCGCCATTCTGTGGATTGGTGAGATGACTCCCATTTCTAGATCATTTTTTACAGAATTATTTCATTGGCGGTTAGAAGCGGTGGATTAGACCCCACTGAGTATAAAGGGCACAGCTTTCGCATCGGGGGGGGGCTTCTTTCGCTGCTGAAAGCGGGCTGTCTGCGACCCAAATTCTGATGCTTTCCGTAGATATATTCGCATCCCAACTCTCCAGTCCTAATGTAAGGGTATGGAATCTGGTCATTTTTATTGTCACCTTTGACAAGGCGGGGGTCTTGCCCTTGGTTTCCTGGGTTTTAACCTGGTAGAGGCTCTGTCTCACCTTAATTTCTTTAATGTATTGTTGTACCTACCAGTACATGCAGTCACAGGGGTGCTGTTGCTGTACTGTTATAACTTGTTTATTAAGGTCATTTTTTTTTGGTGATGAACAATTGCAGGGGCATTTTTCACACCAACGTCGTTGAGTTTTGTCTGCATCAGGTTTCATGTTATTATATTTGCAACTTTATTGCTTCCGGTTTTTGAAATTCGTATGAGGTTGCCTTTATCGCCATTCCTGTTGGGGTGGGGCTGTCTCCTTTATCCCAAGTCGGCTTTGGCGCTTTCAGATCCTCACCTTTGCTGGGCGTGCGATCAATTTTTTAAGTTTGTGATATAATATTTGCATTGTTATTAAACCGGCTATGTGCTAAGACAAATGAGTAAACGGGATTAGTTTCTAAAGAAACTGTGGTGCTGCGTCGGTGGGGGAGTGATACACGAAAATTTGGTTTATCAACGGTGTTGATAATGTAAATTGACCACCGTACAGAGATTGAAAAGCTGACGTTTCGAGCGTTAGCCCTTCGTCAGAGCGAATAGATGAATTATGGGTAGTGTAAGG
>BLAZ01000055.1:0-2500 GCA_014633955.1 Acropora tenuis | reverse complement strand
TTGTAAAAATTGTGTGACCACTGAGAAAATTTTTTTTTTCCATGGGGGAGGTACGATTGGGATAGATGTCACCAGTTACATGTTCTCATGGGAACCGTTGATGCAATAACCATGGAATCTTATGCTCCTGACCTATTTCACTTACAAGAACCTCTCAAAATGCCATAGAAAAGTCATCCCTGCATGCTCTTATAAGCAAAATAAAATTCTCTGGGAAAGTATACATATTTCTGGATTTACTTTTCTAGAAGTTAATGCTTATTTTTAGATATTACCCTACTGTACTCTAACCTCCCCGATGTTAGAATTTCACTTTTATTTATTTGCTTCATTGGCAACTGCACTGTCAGTTCATTTATGATGTGATGTGAAGGCATGTTGAATTGGATTAGAACACTGAGGAATTAAAATGTACTAGACGCTAATAGGAGAGCAAGTGTTTACCATTAATAATGAAACAAAATGAAGGAAACCAGCTCTGGAAATGAAATGGTGCTTATTTGGACTAAACCCAGACACGTCATTGTATCCACCAAATATATAACTGCCGACTTGGATTATAGTAACAGTGGGACCCTTTCCATCACAATTGCTGTGGAAGGTAGATGCTGCACGCCAACACCTCACAAACCTGCTACGGGATGAACTCCGGAGGACTGGAGCTAAGAATTAATTCAACTTGTCAATGTACTTAATATCGAGGCTGCCAAGAATACTCGATGAGGTGAGACCCGCTAAAAATATTCCATAAAGTAGAACAATAATCCAAAGAAAGTGATCAAATGATAGTTTTCATAACTTGTTGAACAACGTAAATATCAAACATGTCTCTGTTGGATGCAATCGGTCCTCAATTATCTAGCTTCCAAGATCTCTCAGCCTATGATTTTGTTGTCTTGAGCTAAATTTTGTGCATTTTGAGATTTTTTTTTCCGCTTAAGAATTATTTTTTAGTTACCAGTGAGGATAAATCTAGCTTGAGGTTAGTTTGGTGAAAAACAGATTCAAACCCAAAAATGTCACGACAAGAACCGAATTACAAAAATAATTTAAACGAAGTTATGAACAGAAAGAATTTTTTTATTAAGAGGAAAAGAGTCACGATGAGCTGGTCGGTGGTGTGGGCGATTGGTCTCAAACATGTCAACGTTTTACAACAAACAAATATTGAAACATCTAGCGCAAACAGTCCGCTATAACGATACCAGCCCACCAAAGTAATTGCTGATCACGTCGCCATATGGCAGAATCAATGCGGGAATGCGAACATCAGCACCACTATTCATCATCGAAATGGTTTTTATGTGCAATGCTTTCAACGTCTTGATATCCAGGATCTTTGGTACGTAAATTATAACGATGACAGGGACTTCCCCTTTAAAAAATTAGTTCACTGTTTCAAACATTCCCAAGAAAATTATACCTGACTATTTCCAGCGATCGGGGCGATGACGTGTATGGATACCATGCTTAAGCTGTTGTTACGCGTTTAGACTTCTAGCTGAGAGCTATTTCAACGCTCCGCGAAAAAACTTTCAGCAGACGTTCCGCTGTGTAACATAAAAGGTCGAAACGCATCTTGAATTGTTATTATCAACGTTACTACATTTACGTGTTTCAACAATCATTTGTCGCTGATATCATTTTCCTTTGGACGCTTGCTATGAATCATAACCGACGTGTTGTTCCGTTTTGTGATTGGCTTACGCAGCATAGCGTAACAAGACCGATGGAGGCCATACTAAACACTAAAATTTCGAGTAGTACTCTTTCGTATTGCGACTGTCTTTTCATAGATTTCTAGTGGTGGTTGTAGATAGTTGTAGGTGGTTCTAAGACGATTGATTGTTTTTGTATTTAAGATCACCTACAACCACTGCCAGAAATCTATGAAAAGTCAATCAGAGTACCAAACGGTGGTGAGTGACAACTCAAAATTACAGTGTTTAGAGAGGACACGCCATGTTCGGCGTCAACAGGGTGACCGGAAAAGGTTTCAACGTGTAACAACTACTCTAAGGAACACGTTTACCCTTAATTAACTAATCACGTATTAATGTCCTTGAAAAAATCCCTTTATTCTCATAAAAGCCATCAACAAACATGGAAAGTCGCAAAATCATTAATGGGACACAACAAATTACTTCCTCACTAGTAGACGCGAGATTTCAGCGTTTATACTACTAACTGAGAAATTTCTGCAATTTGATTGGCTGAAAGCAATTGTATTTCCGCTAATTTGAAATACCTACATGTTAAAATTGGAATTACTATAAGTAATAGCATGATTTGTAGCGATATTTGGAAGAAATACCACGAGTGATAATTCAAAATTGTTTTACATAATTTCACGAGCCGCTAAGCTTGGGGCATCGTGAACAAACACTATCACTTGACCGACAATCATTTATGTCATGCATTGAAGGTACAGCTAGGAGATAATAACTTGATTCTGCGCTAAGTACCTAAGTGCTAATTGATGGTGTAGACACCGATCGAC